>BQKZ01004187.1:7754-22951 GCA_036244855.1 Temnopleurus reevesii
GACACAAATCTGAGATTGGATTACTTATGTCCCTAAACTTTTTATTTTTCTTTTCCATGTAACTATGATTTTGTCAATAGGATCTGGATGTAATTTTTTGTTTACAAGTGATTTACTGTCTGTATTGATGGAATTTCTACATAGAGACACACCCAAGTAGACATTATAATTTTCATTATGAATTCAAGTATCTGCATCAAGAAAAAAAATTAGACAAAGTTCTGAAGACCTTTGTTACCTGTGCTCATGAATATTCACGCCCACTTTCCGGGGATATGATTTACCACGACACAAGTCGGCATGTAATTGATTTGCACGGATGGAGATGCGATCCTTCGCTTGCATCCCGCTTCCGTCTCCCTCCTCCGACCACTACAACTTCTCCCCCTCTTCTTATGCGGTTCTGTGTGTTGCACTATTGATTTTTCTCTCACGACCATTTAGCATGCAATTCAACCTCGCCAGCTGAAGGCATTCTCCATTATGATGTCGCTTCGCATGTCGAGATGAAGAAGGGGAGAGTGAAAGTGCTGGCCATGCATCAGATATAACCCATTCAGGACACGAGTTCTTTTGCTACAAATTCAATCACTATTCCTCTCTTAAATTGGCAACTCTGAAATGTTTTAATTCTCTTTTTAAAGCATTCCAAACGAATTTAAGCTGTAATACCAAAGTGAATCTTCATTGCCAAGAAGGATGTAAAAATGTTTTATTAAAAGATGCCAATTTGCATGAAAACTAAGGATTTCAAATTCTTCAATGTGTCCCCAATTTAAGGATTTGTGACCATTTTATTGATTTTTTTTTTCTTCATTTTTTATAAATCTCTGCGACAACTGGCAAATGATGGCACAATTATAATGTCCAGATTTTTCATGCACCTGGTGTACATTTTTAATAGAGCCCTGCATCAAAATATATTGAACCAAAACACAAAATGTGTTCTATCATCTTGAAAGCGAGATGTTCAAAGGTGTATGATATTTGACATTAAACCAAAGTCACCAACCAACCAACCAACCAACCAATCAAATTACAGAGGTGATGTAAGATTGTAAAATGGTGAATAAATAATGAATAAACATAAGAAAAAGAGGAGAGAGAAAGTGGGACAAAAAGACCAATTAAACAGTAGAATGTGCATGCATTTGTAGGAACTTGTTGAGAAAATGAAATTGAAGACATATTGAGAGAAGATAGTAAAAGTGCTTGCTATGCATCAGACATTAAAAGTAAATGTTCAAAGATGTAAGAGTAACCAACCAAATAGAGGTGGAGTAAAATTGTAAGATGCCGGATAGATAATAAATAAAACAGGGAAAAAAAGAAAACAGAAAGGAGAGAGTGAAACTTGTGACAAAATGCAAAATAGAATGTACTTAAATGAACTTAATATGAGCAAGTAGAGTGAAGATAGAGAGAGATTAGAGAGGCAGAGGCCCCCAAAGAACTGCCTCTAAAGAAAAATATATAAGAATGAATAAAGATAGTTATTTAAAATGTTATTACAAGTGAATGGATATTAGATTATAGTTATTTTATTTTATTATAGATTATAGTTATTTTATTTTATTTTAGTTACCTATTATTCATTTTGATCTCGGAGACTTGATAAGATGCAATGTACCGTAATTCATTAAGTTCTGCAGTTATCCTGCTCAAAATATTTCTGATTTGCACTTGTAGTTTTATATCAAGCTCTTCTTCACTTCTAAAACTGTGATTTTTTTTTCTTCAGAAAATGCATTTTTAGAAAACATACATGCACACTTCTATTGAGGCAAAATAATTGTTTGATTACCCCCCCCCCCCCCCCCCCCCCCCCTATTCACTGACCTGACCCTATGGAAATGGTCTGACCTGAACTTTTTTCTTTTTTTGCTTTTCCTCTAGAATTGAATAATTACTGTGAAATATTAGGTACATTGTAAATATGGGAAATTAAATCCGAAGAGTCATTTTCAGATGTTCTTTGGCTGCATTTTGTGAATTGTGTTTGAAGATTTTTTTCTAAAATTTCTTCCCACTGGCCGACGCTTAAAAAAGGCATTGGAGGGCAGCCAAACAATTACTTTTAGGGGGCTTTACCTGTACCTGTATTTTATATTCATCTTTGTTCCCTTTTGCTTTTTGTCTTTTCAGGAGATAAAACTCTGGATGGCTACCAAAAGAAGAAATATGTGTGCAAACTTCTCTTTATATTCCTGCTGGGGCACGACATTGACTTTGGACACATGGAAGCAGTCAATCTTCTCAGCAGTATCAAATACACAGAAAAGCAAATTGTAAGTAATATTATTACTCTTTATTAAGCCTAATCTTGCCAATGAGTTTCTTTGGATGGCTATGAGCACCGAAAGGTGGACCTGTGCGCTATACAAGAAGCCACTATTACTATCATTATTATCAAAAGAAGAAATATGAGTGCAAACTTTTCTTTATATTCCTGCTTCAACATGGCATTGATTTTGGGCATATGGAAGCAGTAAACCTTCTCAGCAGTATCAAATACACAGAAAAACAAATTGTAAGTCCAATTATTACTCTTTATTAAGCCTATTATTTTGTTTTATAGTGAATAGTGAATAGAGTCCAGTCTACTCTGGGTCAGCCTCGGTTGTATCTTCTTGTGAGAGTCCAGAATAATGATCTATTATTTAGTTCATAGCTACAAAATAGATGAGTCTACCCTTGCTAAATCGCAACTAGCTTTTCATTGCAATCATTCTACAAGGTTACTTCATGCCCGTGCTCTTTGAGTGAGAACAGTACTTGATGAAGCTAGTCATTCAGATCATCAAGGGTTGAGATTCTATCCTGGGTATACCTTGGCTAAACTGTACATCATTATTATTAGCGTTTTGCATGGCTATCTCTTTATCCTGTTGCTAGTGAGCAAGAACAATGACGTGATAAAACTAGTCATTCAGAGCATCAAGAATGAAGAGTCTACCTTGGGTAAACCTTGGCAAAATCATATGTGATTATTACTATCATTCTGTAGGGTAGCCTCTTCATCTCTGTGCTAGTGAGTGAGAACAGTGACTTCCTGAAGCTAGTCACTTAGAGCATTAGCAAAGAGTGTACCCTGTGTAAACCCGGGCTAAACATACATTATTATTATCGTTTTGCAGGGTAACCTCTTTATCTGTGCTAGTGAGCAAGAACAGTGACCTTATGAAGCTTGTAATACTGAGCATCAAAAAAAAGAAAAAGAGTTTACTCTCGGTAAATCTTGGCTAAATCATACATTATTATTATTATTATTATTCTGGAGGCTTACTTACTTGTTACCTCGATGCTAGTGAGCAAGAACAGTGACCTTATGAAGCTTGTAATACTGAGCATCAAAAAAAAGAAAAAGAGTTTACTCTCGGTAAATCTTGGCTAAATCATACATTATTATTATTATTATTATTCTGGAGGCTTACTTACTTGTTACCTCGATGCTAGTGAGCAAGAACAGTGACTTAAAGAAGCTAGTCATTCAGAACAACAGAAAAGATGGGTCTACCCTGGGTAAACCTTGGCTCACTCTTCATTATTATCATTCTACCGGGCCTTTGTCCATGTTGATGCTAGCTATTGAGAAAAATGACTTTAGGCTTTTTTTCTAGTATCAGAAGAGAACGGTCTACCCTGGGTAAACCTTGGCTAAATCATACATTATTATGATTATCATTATTATTATCATTCTGCAGGGTTATCTCTTCATCTCAGCTCAAGTGAGCAAGAACAGTGACTTTCTGAAGCTAGTCACTCAGAGCATTAGCAAAGAGTATACCCTGTGTAAACCTTGGCTAAACCATACATTATTATGATTATCATTATTATTATCATTCTGCAGGGTTATCTCTTCATCTCAGCTCTAGTGAGCAAGAACAGTGACTTTCTGAAGCTAGTCACTCAGAGCATTAGCAAAGAGTATACCCTGTGTAAACCTTGGCTAAACCATACATTATTATTATTATTATCATTCTGCAGGGTTATCTCTTCATCTCGGTGCTAGTGAGCGAGAACAGTGATCTGATGAAGTTGGTCATTCAGAGCATCAAGAGCGATATGCACAGCAGGAACCCAGTCAATATCAACCTGGCTCTCCACTGCATAGCCAACATCGGCAGCACAGCAATGGCCGAAAATCTGGGATCGGAAGTACCAAAGCTCCTCATAGCTGAGTAAGTTATTTGTTGGTACTATTTGGTGCTCAGACTCTTTTGCAATAAAATCGTGAGAATAAGTAGTAATATCAACCTGGCTCTCCACAGCATAGCAAACATCGGCAGCACAGCCATGGCAGAGAACCTTGGATCGGAAGTACCAAAGCTCCTCATTGCTGAGTAAGTTATTTTCGCCATTATTTGGTGTTTAGACTATTTTGCGATAAAAATCATGAGAATAAGGGGTAATATCAACCTGGCTCTCCACTGCATAGCAAACATCGGCAGCACAGCCATGGATGAGAATCTTGGATCCGAGGTACCAAAGCTATTTGTTGGTATCATTTTTAGTGTTCAAACTAGTTTGCAATTTTCTGAATAGCTAGGAAACTGTTTGACATGGCACTTCACTGCATAACTACCATTGGCAGTACAGCCATGGCTAAGAACCTTGGATCTGAAGTAAGGAAGCTCCTGGTATTATGTGCTAAGGAATTACCCATTTTTTGGAGAAGTTGTTCATGGCTGCCTGGATGGTGTAATCACATTCTATTTTTTTTTTCACAGGGATACGATTGACCAAGTCAAACAGAGCGCATCATTGTGTTTACTGCGTCTCTACCGTACATCCTGCGAATCAATACCGAAAGGGGAGTGGCAGTCGAGAGTCATACATCTACTTAACGACAGTCACATGGTAAGACTCCATCTGTGTTGCTTGCAAAATAATACTAAACGTTTAAATTTTTATCTCAACCCAACAAAGATATTACCTCAAAATTTTCAGCCACTTCATTTAAGCGGTCTGACCCAATTTGACCTTCTAAATGTAACAATTGTGGAATGGTTAGTTTACACTCAAAATTTTGCAACCCCCCTTGTCTCGGTTGAGCATACACCCGAGAGCCATCTTTGATAAACCATAAGTTGGTGAAATATCGTACTGCTTGACTATGTTTGCTTTTATTAGATTGTATATGTAATCTATGTATTATGTAAGCATGAATTAGTGAAAAGCTGGGTCTCGCACAAAAGCTACAAATCATCAACTGTCCAAGTTATCATTTCATTTTTTCCCCTTTGTTTAGGGTGTTGCAACGGCAGCGTCCAGTCTCATCTACGATCTGTGCTTATCAAACCCTGACGACTACAAGGGCTGCGTCCAAATAGCTGTCTCAAGACTCTGTAGGGTATGTAGAATACACTTATTCTCCCCATCACATGTAGCTAAATTAATACAGAGATGCTAACCGGTCCAGAACGATCCTTTGAAATATCAAACTATTTTTATCATTACATTAAATGTAAAGCCCATACATGTACATCAGTAGGAAATATTTCATGTACTTGTAAATGTTCATATTATTGTACCACATTTCGTTGAAGGAAGATTGATAGATACACTGGAACTTGAAAGAACATTGATGAGGTCAACATTGAAATGTGAATAATGTAACAGCAGAGGAAAAGTGAAAGCAAACATTACTACTACCACACTCTTAGTCATTCATTTTATGCCTGCCCATGGCTTGTTGTTAAAGTACTTTGTCTGTTACAGCTATATTATATACACCTCCGATAAAATGATGATATGAAAAAGAAAATATTTTGATTGTGCTAAGCGATTATCTTCACCCTTTACAGATTACACTGACTTGCAGCGCTATAGACATTTCTGTTGCTTGTCACATGGCTTGCCGTAAAACTACTGCTTCAGTTACAACTTTACGAATCACATATTTAAAAAAAGTAGTAAAACACATAGCAAATTGTATTAATACAAAACCTTCCCTCTTTTCAGATTGTAACGGCATCATACACAGACTTGCAGGACTACACATACTACTTTGTGCCTGCCCCGTGGCTTGCCGTGAAACTGCTGCGCCTGTTACAGCTCTATGGGCCTCCAGACGACCCAGCAGCGCGGGGAAGACTCATAGAATGCTTGGAAACCATACTCAACAAAGCACAGGTATGATAGATATTAGTTATAGTTATGATGATATATGCAATTTATATAGCGCATGTATCCACTCTGGTGATTGCTCAAGGCGCTTTGTATTATCAGAAGTACTCCTGGTGTGTGTTTTATTAGATAATATGTTTATTATTATCCTAAATCTGTCTTGGGCCTAGTGATTTTCTCTCCCAAATTACATTCATGAAATATTCCAAGTAAGATTATCTGAAAAGAATTCTAAAACTTGCATTTAGAATACCTTGTAGGGTATCTACTTCACCTGAAGAAGAGTTAGTCAACACAATCCGAAACATTGTATTCTTCATCTTCCTTCTTGAATTTTGCTCAGTTTGTTTCAACTATTTTTTGAAAGATAACATTACACACCAAATTGTGATAAGAAAACCTTATTCAAAATCTTATCTCTGTTGAGGCCTGGGCACACCAAACAGGGCACGGCATCATGGTACGATTTTTATGCGATATCTCACTTGTGATTGGTGAATTTTTAGACATCCTTTGTGTGGAGGAGTGCACTGGCCAATAACAACCAAGATACTGTGTAAGCCGTGCTGTTATGCTGTGCTGTGTTTAGTGTGCTGGGGGTTTTAGTCCTATGATATTTAGTTTTCTATCCATCATTGTATCATCTGATATCTTTAGGAGCCACCAAAGTCTAAGAAAGTCCAGCATTCCAACTCCAAGAACGCCGTCCTCTTTGAAGCAATCAATCTTATCATACACCATGACAGGTATGTGGACACTAGAGATAAGATGATGATGGTGGTGGTGATGGTAGTGGTGAGGTGATGATGATGATGATGATGGAGATGATGATCATGGTTATGATGATGATGGTGGTGGGGATGGTAATGTTGGTGGTGGTGGTGGTGATGTTGGTGTTGGTGGTGATGATGATGATGGTGATGATGGTGATGATGATGATGATGGTGATGATGATGATGATGATGATGATGATGATGATGATGATGATGATGGTGATGGAGATGATGATGATGATGATGATGATGATGATGATGATGATGATGATGATGACAGTGATTTTATTTATCTGAGGTGTAGCACTGATTTCATCAAACTTTCTAATCAGTAGTCCAGAATGTTGACAATTTTTTTTACATGTATGTATTTTTGAAGATTGTACATTCATATGATTATTATTTTTGTATAATTCACTGGACATACTTATGATTGTTTGTTTGTTTGCTTGTTTTTAGTGAGCCAAATCTCTTGATCAGAGCGTGTAATCAACTCGGTCAATTCCTTCAACACAGGGAGACAAATCTTAGGTAAGCTTAACAAAAGACTAGGAATGCAAGAATAGTTCAAGCTTTCATTTTTTAGAAAAAGTTTGTGCTGTTCTCAACCTGAATATGTATAATAATGGAAATCAATTTAAATTTTACTTAGACAGATAGACCAAAACATGGTAAATTAAATTGTTATTATAACTTATGTCGAGTGAGGATTCGAGTTTTTAATGAAAATTTAGAAATTTACCTGATCTCAAATTCATTTTTACCTGTTCTATTGTAGGTGATAATTTGCAAATTCAGCTGTCATTATTATTGAAACTTGCTCTTCTACAATGATTGAGAATTATATTGGATTATGAAAATCAAATGTGATTTATAAAGCTGTTTGTAAAGGTATGCACATCTCTCCCCCTGACGAGTGACCCTTCTTGGGTGCTAACTCCGCAAGATTAGGGATCATAACTTAATTTAAGGAAAGAAATCATTTTCTTTAGTGTAACATTAAGCCGGGGTGTGCGTATTACAAGCCTGGCTTCTTCCAGCACACCCCTCTATTTCAAATTCATAATCTGTTTTTTGTCGTATAATCCAACCATAAACAATTATCATGTAAATATTGGCATGCGATTTTTCTTTTAATTTTGTTTCAAATTTAATTTGCTTGATAATTTTCATGTACTACTTTCTTTGTAATATTGTATGTTTTTGAAATGGAAAAACAAATAAATCAAATCAAATCAAATCAAATCAATTTCATCAATAATATTCTTTTTTTACTAGGTATCTTGCTCTAGAGAGCATGTGTCTGCTAGCATCATCTGAATTCTCAAGAGAAGCGGTCAAGAAGCATCAAGAAACGGTTGTCACAGCTCTCAAGGTATGGACCAGCAAACTTAAAGCCCAAGTATAGTTTTGGTAAAAGCGAATATTTTTATCGCCAAATTTTGTCTTCAAATCTACTTAAAAAGAAACATGATATCATGAACATGTTGTACAAAAGATTGTACGAAAAATTAACAAGTTTTGGAAAAGTTATAACCTAAAGTGTGGAAAATATTTTAGCGTCGTAGCCCCCGACGCGAATTCAATATTTTCTTTCTTGATAAAGGACAGCTTCTCATGAACAGAATTGGATAAAAATTTCAGAATTTATTCTTTATGTATTCCTTTTTAGCATGCTTTAATAAAATCTTGGAAATAATTTTCTATATGCCCGATAAGAAGCAAAATATTGTTATAACCAAGAGAGGGCGCTAAATACGATTTAACGGTCAAATTCAAATTTTCAAAAGAATTCGCTCGTAGAAAAATATGCTATGATCTTGAAATGTGTATAGAAACTATATGTCATGGTATATATCCCCAAAATTCACATTTCTTTAATCTTTACCAAAACTATACATGGGCTTTAAAGGGGACTTTCCCCTGACATTGATGTGCTGTCAGTGAATGAAGAAATCGGATGAACAAACTGTGAACAATTGAGCGAAATCAGATAAACTGTTGATACGTAATAATGATAATATGCAATTCTTATAGTACGCTAATTGCCTCTGATAAAGATCTCAAAGCGCTCTACAATTAATGCAGTATTATTGCCCTGGCTTTAGTAATAGCAGCTTGTGAGGCGTTTACGCATTTCAAGAAATATATTCCTACCAGGAATCTCTTCACCTCCCCTGGGTTGAGTGCAGCATGAATTTCTTGCTGAAGGAAATTAACGTCATGAATGGGACTTGAATCGTGGACGTCTGCATGAAAGTTGAAAGTCAGAACCAATTCACCACAACGCTTCCATAAGTTATGAATTTTAAAAGTTCTATGATCTGCTTTGATGGGAATCCTTGATTTTGCAACTTTGGCAGATTCTATGACATTCTAGTAGACAACTCCTCATTCACTTTGTATTTTAAATTTTCAAATGGATCGAATGGGACATATAGAATAAAGGTTCTACGTGATTCTTTTTAGAAATAACAGTGTTAATGAAAGCATGCTATTCTCCAACGAAAAACTTTTTTGAAAAAGGAGAATAAAGTGAAAAGTGCCATACATAATAAATTTGGAGTTGTCCGACATGATATCAGAGATTACATTAAAGTTGCTGACATGACTTATCTCCATCTGTGCTTTCCAAAATGTTTCTTTTTTCCATATCAAGAAGACAAACACAAAATTTATAAAGAAACAGAAACATATTGATTCATATTTTTATTTTTATTTTATATAGACGGAACGTGATGTTAGTGTGCGACAGCGAGCTGTGGACTTGCTCTATGCTATGTGTGACCGAAGCAACGCACATCAGATCGTTGGTGAGATGCTCATCTATCTGGAGAAAGCAGACTACTCCATTAGAGAAGAAATGGTAAGAACATGGATTGAGGGATAGTGGAAGGGAGAGAGAGGAACGAGGAGGAAAGGGAGATGACAATGATGGTGATGATGATGATGAGGATGATGATGATCATGATGTTGGTGATGATGATGACGATGATGATGATGATGATGATGATGATGAGGATGAGGATGAGGATGGTGGTGATGAAGGTGGTGATGATGATGGTGATGATGATGATGATGATGATGGTAATGGTGGTGGGGATGGTGATTATATATTTAGGAATAACATGATGATGATGATAATGGTGATGATGATGATGATGATGATGGTGATGATGATGATATTGATAATGATGATGATGATGATTGTGATAATAATTGAGCATGATGATGATGGTAAAGATGATGGTGGTGGGGGTGATTACTTTTGATAATATGTGTGACCGAAGCAACGCACATCAGATCATTGGTGAGATGCTCATATATCTGGAGAAGGCAGACTACTCCATTAGAGAAGAAATGGTAAGAAGATGAAGGGAGGGATGAAGGGAGAGAGAGGAACAAGGAGGGAAGGGATATGACAATGATGGTGATGATGATGATGAGGATGATGATGATCATGATGTTGGTGATGATGATGACGATGATGATGATGATGATGATGATGAGGATGAGGATGAGGATGAGGATGAGGATGAGGATGGTGGTGATGAAGGTGGTGATGATGATGGTGATGATGATGATGATGATGATGATGATGATGATGATGGTAGTGATGATGGTGGTGATGATGATGATGATGATGATGATGATGATGATGATGATGGTGATGATGATGACGATGATATTGATGATGATGATTTTGATGATGATGATGATGATGATGATGATGATGATGATGATGATGTTAATGATGATGATGATGATGATGATGATGATGGTGATGATGATGATGATGACGATGATATTGATGATGATGATGATGATGATGATGATGATGATGATGATGATGTTGAATAGAATGATGTAGATGATGATGGTGGTGGTGGTGGTAGTAATGATGATGATAACTATTTTGATAATGATGATGATGATTATAATGATAGAGTAGTAATAGTCCTAGATGTAATGATAATACTAGAAAGAATGATATTAAGGACACTTTACTGCACTAATCAACAAGTATGGAATTACCTTCTATAGGAGCTACAGAAATACAGCAAAAGATACAGCAAAAATTTGTCGAATTATCAAATGCATTGTACGTAAGATCAGCACCAATAACAGACAGAAAGGAAGATGAGATAGAAACTATGTTTATGCCGGTGATGAAAATTAACTTGCTCACTTTTGTTCTGTTACAGGTACTGAAGGTTGCCATTCTAGCAGAGAAGTACGCAAGCGATTACACATGGTATGTCGACACGATACTTAATCTCATCAGGATCGCCGGTGACTACGTAAGCGAAGAAGTTTGGTACAGAGTTATTCAGATCGTCATTAACAGAGAAGATGTACAGGGTTATGCAGCCAAGACAGTCTTTGAGGTATTGTAAAAGCCAATATTTTAGCATACATAAATTTTAGCAATACACTGAATTTCAGATCATTTCAAACATTAGTGACTTGTTATTTTTGTGAAAAGTTGTTGCGAATTCATAGTCTCGCAATTATTAAAAAGAAACCCAGCAAAAATGTCATCTGAGACATGAAGTTCAGAGGATATGATATTGGGTTCTGCCTTGCCTTGATTTTTAATATGATCGTGGTTGGTAGGGACTAGCTAAGTGAGTAGATTTGGTTTGAAGTCATGCATGTCGTCATTAACAGAGAAGATGTACAGCCAAGGTTTGAGGAAAGTTCTTAGGATGTCTACATGAAATGATCTCTGAGGAGATTCATTTATCAAGTCTTTAGCAAATTATGATTTGTTTTCAATCCAAAGATGTGATAATTCATGCATCCCATAATTCAGTCAAACCCATTATACTAGTCACCTGTCTAATAAACTGGGCGGTATTATAAATGACTTTAAAAAAGACTGGGAATGGTTCTTATGTTGAATGACTGAGAAACGTCCTATTAGAGCACGCAATCACATACTCCCGTCTTTCTAAAGATCACTCTTATCTTGAAGAACAGCTTGATGAAAGGCAGACGCAATATTGTTCCCCTCTGGGTGAAAACGATGTTGCCAATGTTCTGTTTCGCATGGGAGACCGCAAAGCATTTCCTATTTTACTTTGATTTATTTGTGTGTGTTTTTCAGGCATTGCAAGCTCCTGCCTGTCATGAAAACATGGTGAAAGTAGGAGGCTACATCTTAGGAGAGTTTGGTAACCTCATTGCAGGTGACCCGAGGTCAAGGTAAGAGTGACCTTTGACCTTTCTACCAAAGTATTTAGTGGTCTTCTAATGAGAGGGTTGATGGAGTCCAAGTCATGGCATGAAAACGCATTTTCACACTGTGATGAACTGTAAAAGTGTAATTTGCTGAATGTTATGGTTCTGGTAATGGTGATGGAGATGATGATGATTTTGATGATGATAATTAGATGATGAAGATAAAGAAGAAGAAGCACTGTGATACGAATGCAAATATTATTGTCATTATTATTAATAATGATAATAATAATAATATTCAGTTCTTTTATAGCGCATAACACATAGCCATAGCATGTCCCTATGCGCTTACACAGCAGAAAAAGAAATAACAGAATGGAGAGTTGAGAATAAAGATCTGTTAAAAAGCAAGAAAACAACATGCATTTGATATTGTGATAATAATGGCAACGAGGATCAAGATACAAGATGATGATGTTGATGATGATGGTTGTGATAAGGATAATGATGAGAATGATGGTGATGATGACAATGGTGATGATGATGTTGGTGGTGATGATGATGATGATGATGATGATGATGATGATGATGATGATGNCATATTTAATTATTTCAACAATTTTTTTGAAAAATTAACCATACATTTCGGTAGAGTACGCCGCAAGCATCATACGTGCCAATTTTCGTCGCGATCGCGCGTTCTACGGCCAAGATCTGAGGGGGGGCGGAATCCGCCCCCCCTCGGCTGTCAGATGGGTCCAAATAACCCGGCTCTATTAGGGTTAAGAAATGAACGCCAGGCATAGATGGGACTCTAGCTGTGACCCTCTTGTTGAAAGGCAAGAACCAGAACCACGACACGGTTGAAAGATGTTCCATCTGTAGAACATGTAGAAATGTTTTTATGTTTTTGCTGGTCTAGATAGTATCAAGGTTAAGATGAGCATGACCTTTGAACCCTGGGCAATTCAAGGGGAGGGGTATCCCATGATCAAGAGGAGCATTGCATTAGAACTCATGAAATGTTATTAGAAATATTGCAAGTTTTAGATGGCACGAAAGATACTGTGAAATGTTATTGAAAATGAAAGTGCAAAATAATTTAGCAATGCTGTCATTTTTTCTGGCAGTTGTATCATTTTGTTTATTCGGCTTCAAAATTTCACCTTTATTCTGTAGTTGTGAGTGACTGAGTTTTTTTCCCTCTCATTTTTTACTCATGTTCTCTTCTTTTCCTTTGTCAAATGTCTCCCATTAGGCTCTCCTTGCCATGTAGTCTGTTAACTTTAATTCTCGTCATTATATTTTTTTCACAGTCCAAGCGTTCAATTCAACTTACTCCATTCCAAATTTCACTTGTGTACTGCGCCCACACGAGGGCTCCTTCTGTCGACGTACGTCAAGTTCATCAATCTCTTCCCGGAGATCAAGGATGTCATTCAAGATGTGAGTATTGAAAGTGCTCTATATGCTTCTTTGTCTTGCTGAATTGTATTTATTGTTATTGTCTGTCATGAATCTGGCAGAGAAACCGATTTCGTTGTTGGGTCTTTGGGTTCTGTAAAAATGAACTTGCTGTCTTTTCTCCATTTCTTTATTGTGATAATGATAATGATAATAATACTCATTATTTATATAATGCTTAAAAGAGAGTGTTTCTAAGTACTCTGTGCATTATTACCCGGCTATAGCATGGCCACTATTTGGCGCTCACTGCATTCATGGAATTTCTTCCTACCGGTACCCATTTACCTCGCCTGGGTTGCTTGCAGCACAATGTGGATACATTTTGGTCCTTGGGTAATACCGAATGTGAAATGATAAACATGAGAAGTTAAAATAATTTAAGGGCATGCCCATCAGTATTTTCCTTTATTTCTACATCAAATTTGTTTAATTTTTCAGAAAAGGAACCACTATGTTTACCCGTCCATTTGCTCTGTTCATATGATCTCTTTTGCCATCACTAGAACGAGAAATTCATTGAAATATATTGTTAATCATTTCAGGTACTAAGAAATGATAACCAGCTTCGCAACGCAGATGCCGAGCTCCAACAGAGGGCGGTAGAGTACTTACAGCTCAGTGTGTGTACGTCGGCCGATGTCATGGTGAGTTTACTTTCCGATGCTGGAAAAAACAGGTGGCTGGTAATAATAATAATGATGATGACAATAAGTTTAATTTCTCTTATCCAAGTTTGAAGTGTTTCATTGTCTTTTTTCATGTTATTATTGTGAACATTTTCTTTAGATATATATGTTTTAAAACATTAAGAACAGTGTATAAATTGTACATATTTTGAATTATTCATTGTACTTATACTTATACTTGAAATTTATTTTTGACCAGCATTTTTTCAAGTTAATTAGATAAAATCTTGGCAAGTTTATGTCTGAAAAAATAGTAATCTGGATAAGTAAGGTGTAATTATATCTTTGATTTTATCATTTGATCAGGCAACAGTGTTAGAAGAGATGCCTCCGTTCCCTGAGAGGGAGTCGTCATTGCTTGCAAAACTTAAGAAGAAGAAGCCAGCTGCAGGAGCTGGTGCAACAGAGGAGAAGAAAAAGATGGGTGGAATAGAACTTAACAGTGTAGGAGAGAGCAGCACAGATTCGCTGGAGGTATGTTAAGATTATGTTATAAATGAAATTGAAATAGAAATTTCAGATAGATTCAAATTTGCTGCTAAACTTATGTGATATGTGTGGGTGCTACTACTTGGCAGCTCCACATCATGTTCCTCCATTCCATACCGACATCATGCATTGTGGCATTGTTTTATTTCATTGTATTCTAAATATATTACTGTAGTCAAATTATGATATATTTAATGTTTGATGAGCGTCTCTACTGATGGACTTGTACAGTTAAAAAGAAATCATCATTATTATTATTAAACTTATGAAAGAAGAAACCCCCTTCAGGAGCAATGAAGAAGTAAAAGATGGGTGGGGTAGAGCTTAAAGAAGAACGAAACCCTGTATTTTATATTCTCTCAGTAGATGGAGAAAAATAAAATGAACCAACTGTGAAAATTTGAGCATAATCCGACGATCCATTCAAAAGTTATGAATTTACAAAGTTATAGTGAATGTCCCGTCATGG
>BQKZ01004187.1:28286-40382 GCA_036244855.1 Temnopleurus reevesii
CCAGTATAAACTTGGTCTGAAAAAGCCCAGTTAAAATAGGGTTAAAGCCCCCCCCCTCGACAATTTTCGCGATAAATCTGAAACGCGAGAAGCTCGCGGGTCATTCCATGTCAAATCACCCAAAATTTTTGAAAATTTTAACCCGACCATCTCCGATTTTGATGAAACTTAGTGTACTTGTTGAGTGTGATCCCACAGCACCAAATCTCAAATTTTAGCTCAATCGGGTCAGGGGTTCGGGAGATATGACCCGCCCAATTTTGAGATTTTTGGCAAAAATGGGCGTGGCCGCTGACCTTTGACCTCTTGTATCTCTTGAACTACTGGGTCAATCTTTACAAAATTGGTATTGTTGGAAAGGGAATACTATAAGGATTCTAAATCTGCCATCATTTTAAAGATTGGTGCATGTTGAGGTACTTTGACCTTTTGACCTAAGATTTGACCTTGAAATTGACCTTGTGGATCTCGTGAACTTGGCAATATTTTTCTTGAAATGTAATCTCTGACATGTTCCCTAAAACATATTTAAGTTTCACCGTGGTAATATTTTTTGTTTAGGAGCAATAAGGATTAAAAATATCCATACTCTCAGATATTCACAATAAACCGTACATACATTTACATTACATGTACATAACGTACACTGTTTAGGGATATGCACTGTATCACACACATGTACACATATGTACAACATTCAACATGCTTTTCTGTTCTAGTCAATCCACCCTAAACCTCAGCAGAATGTGGATAGAATAGTTATTTCACTAATTGTCATGAAGCAACCACTAAAATATACAAAACTTAATGGAGATGTAATATACCTGTATGTTTTGCTATGGAGCAATTAGGATGGATGATATGGATACCACAGATCTATTAATAATAAACAGTATTATTGGATGAACAGCATGATATAGCTTCTTGAGCAAACCCACTGCTTTTGAAGTTTCAACAATTTACCTTATGAAAAGTACAAGGTAAAGTAATGATCATAATCTGACTTTAACACCACATAGTCATGTACAATTTATGAACACATTGTATGGTACGCAACATTCACATACAAATTGTATTTTCCTCCAACAAACTGAACTAGTCATCAGTCTGCCACTCATTCCACACATGTGCAATTCTGGCATGATCCATTTTGCTCAGATTGTACATTCTACCAGAAGATGCCAGAGATGGGGTATAAATCACACAAAGAATGTCACTTTTACTGAGCCAACAGGTATCTTCCTTGTTTGGCCAGTGAAATAATTTTGAGGGGCCTTGAGGGTGCATGAAACGAATGAAGAAATCCCTGTGTTCCTGTGATATGTCCTCAACTAGTCCGATCCATGCCTCACCGTCATACTGACAACACACATAGCTCTGCTGCTTGACTTCAGTGAAATGCTGTGCAGGTGTTTCAGTCGCATCAGCAGAATCCATGACAGTGACAAGTTCTGGTGGGTCACTCTGGAGGCTGAGTTTGTAGGCATGCATCGTTGACGTATGACTGGAACCAATCGATGAAACTGCTGCGTTCCCTTAATTGTCTTAGCTACTTTGAATCTGTTTGTTAGTTCCAAGTCGTGCTTTGCAATTTGTTCTGGTGTAACATTGAAGAAATGAATGCCAGGGATGCTCTGAGTGCAAAATTCCATTATTGCCTCACTGGTGAGGATTGGGTTTGAGTACGGATGCTGCAGACTGGCCTTTGTTAGTAACCGTTTCACTGTCCCCCCTATTCCATCGCACACACTTTTCCCGTGGCTTGTCGCAAAAAAGTTCCATTCACCATCTAAATTGAAGTCTTCTTGATGATGACACAGATTGAGAAAGTTATTTTTGTTTTTGTACTGTCCAGCACAGCCATCAGTAAAATAATGGACTTTTTTCATGTTAGGGAATTGAGTTTGCAGGTATGGGAGGACAACACTCAAGAATGCATGCACAGTAACTGTTGAATGTTCTCTACTGTCACTCACTACGCATATGTTCCGGTGTTCAAGTGCTTCATCAGGCATCTTGCAGTATGCCACAAAAGGATGTAGTGTTGCCTGTTTGTTCTTCCAATGAAATGACTTCAAAGGAATGTCTCAGAAGCCTTAAGGAATACTTCATGCTACCCTTTAGGTATAACAAATAAACCCTACATGTTATTTCATCCAAAATATTGCTGAGGATAAGATGGACATCTAGAACAGAAAAGCATGCTGAACGTTGTTCATACATGTACATGTGTACAGAACAGTGGTATGTAAATATACATGAGGCTCGTCGCGACAAAAGGGCCCTTAAGCTGTTTACGCGTACGCGATAAAACTCTGCGCGGTAGCGTGACGTCACAATAAGCTGAACAGGAGAATGGAAAGAGCTAGGTTTAGTTCCCAGGCGTAATGCTAAATAAATCTCAGAACATTACGGTAGNTGTCCGTTATGTTTGTGATGAATCAGGTATCACGGCGCTATGAGGTAAGTGTCAATAAGTGGAGAAATATGTATTTTTAACAGACCTCATAGCCATTGTGACTTACAGGGAATGAATATGAATTTTTAACACCCCCAGTCATCCTCATTACTTTGATATGCTATGAATGCCCTATAGTAGGTTTTCATGTCTTTCTCACCTCTTCTTTTTCTTCTTTCTCTCTAAATATCCTTTCTCTCACCTTCCTTCTATCTTTCTGCAGCTATTTTCCTATTTCCTTTTCTTTCTTGTGTATCTTCTGTTCTGTCTTCTGCTAATATTTGTACCATCTTTCTTTTATTTCCCTTTTATCTTTCCCCAAATCTTTCTCAATCTTTCTTTCATTGTCTATGTCTCTCTAATCCTTTCTAGCCTTTCATAACTTCCTACCATCTTTCTGTAAATTTTCTTCTATCATCGGTAAGATACAGAATGTTGATACTAAAGGTTGCCTGGGTAGACCGGTGAATTCACCACGGTATATAATATATTCTAAGAATTTAAAAGTGTCCAATGAATTTATTGAACCCCCTCCCCCTCGAGGAGCTGACAGGCTAAAAAACAAGGTCATCCGCTAAACTAAATTTTGCCATCCCCATGAGTTGACCTAAGCAAACAGGTCGGCTAAAATTTGGCGCCTCCTCAGAAATTTTTGCACCCTTCTAACCTAAAGTTTAGCCACCTATTCCAACGATGTTCGCATGAATACAAGCCCCTTTCAATACACACATACACAATTCCAACCCACCATTCTCTTTTCAAAATATAGCAAAGTTTTGTCCAGTCATAGAGGTTACGAGGTCTGTTTTTTGTTTGATGTCAGTCAGCAGAATCTGTAAAAGCGCCTTCTTTTATCAGTCTCTCATGCATGATCTGTACACTTCTTTCGTATACATGTGAAATAATCTGAGTAATTCCATGGCAGAAAAAATCTAGAGAAATTTTCTAAAAGTGCTCCCAATTTATCTTGGAGACCGCATTTTGTGGATAATTTATGAAGTATATTACAGAGTTTAGAAATTTACCTTCAGAAATATATATTTCAATTTTTATGAACTTTTTAATGAACCAAATTGCAAATTCTCCGATATAATTCGTACCCGTCATTCCTTATGACTTGAAGTCATCCTTCTGGACGGTTTAATCCTTTCCCATTGATTATATTTCCCAACATTTTTCTGATCTATAACACACAAAAATATACTTCAAAACGTCATGTTTTTGCCGTCTCTGTGGAATTGCCCTTCTAGCAATGCAAGAACACCTTTCACTGTTTTGCTGTGGTCTTTTAAACTGCATTGATTTCTATAGTCCCAAGAACCGTCCTGCACAGATTTATACTGTATACGCTGTACAATGTAATTCATTTGAATGCATATAATCTTAAAAATATTTTAAAACCATTTAGTTGTGCCTTTTACAGGTCTGCAGACTGACTAATTACTGTGTACAATATGGATGACAATGTGATGCCATTGGTTGGTTTGGGTTATATTCTTTGTTAAAAACACAATATAATCCATACATACAATTTCAGTATAAAAAGTCTTTTGACTGGAGAGCTTTAGTCAGAGCCATTTTATTTTCCGCTCAGAGAAAAAGTCCCCTGTAATCGTGTCTTTGCATGTTCGCTATTAATCAGACATCTGTTAAAACTAGGGTATGTACACCATAAATTTGTACTGGGTATTTTCCTTTTAAACTAATGTATTCTAGATTCATCATTTTCTTCTTAAAAATAATATTTTAGAACTTCATGGTGCATTTTTAATAATGTCCATTGAAATAATTTAGTTTATTTGTAAATTATCATTAAACAAGCCAATTACCAGGAAGAAAAACACTCTAACATGACATTTTAACAAATAATTTATTTATTTTATCAATAAGCGGTATTATATCTAGTTTAATTTATCATATTACTGTGTTGCAAGCAGTCAGTTACTTTTTTTTTCGACAACAACAAGCAAAATTATTAGTCAGATACAATGTGTATTAAGAGATCTGTAAACAAAATATAAATGCATTGTGATTTGGGGTTGTCCGTCCATCTTCACCCGTCAGTCCGTTTGGATCCATATGGTGCTATTTTTGGCAATTTACAGGAAGGCTTTTGGGTTTTCTAGAACAATATTTGTATAAAGAGAGCGGATAAAATGTGCATTGATTAGTAAACTCACCTATTGTGCGCTATGTTTTTATTTTTTTAACCAAATTATTTAAAGTCGTAACACTTGAAATTGATCACAAGTTACAATTTCATGCATGAAAATCAGTAGATTCTACACCTACATGTATGCATACATTAGATGCACAAAATGTATAAAATTATCTTCCNCTATGATCTTGAAATGTGTATAGAAACTATATGTCATGGTATATATCCCCAAAATTCACATTTCTTTAATCTTTACCAAAACTATACATGGGCTTTAACAAATAATTTATTCAGTTTATAAATCAGTGGTATTATATCCAGTGTAATTTATCATGTTACTTGCCACAAAAATTTTTAGTCAGATACAATTTGTAAGAGATCTGTAAATGGAATATAAATGCATTTTGATTTGGGGTTGTCCATCCATCTTTTCACCTGTCAGTCCGTTTGGATCCATATGGTGCTATTTTTGGCAATTTACAGGAAGGCTTTTGGGTTTTCTAGAATAATATTTGTATAAAGAGAACGGATAAATTTGCATCTTTTAGTAAACTTACTTATTGTGCACTATGTTTTAATTTTTTTAACCAAGTTATTTCAAGTCGTAACACTTGAAATTGATCACAAGTTACGATTTCATGCATGAAAATTATTAGAATCTTCACCCATGCATACATTAGATGCACAAAATGTATAAAATTATCTTCCATCGCAATGTAGGCTTAGATGATCGTATTGTCAATATCAATATTAGCACTTCTAAAATTGAATGCCATGAAATTGTCAAGTTATTGGCCTGTATTCCGATAGCGAGGTTTAACTTTTAACCCAGGTCGAAGTCATTGTCATTTTTAGACTCTTGGTTTAATTGTTCAATAGCCCCGGGTCTAAACAACGGTGGCTTTAATAGTCCCGGGTTATTAAGTTAAACCTCGCTATCGGATTACGGGCCATAGAGTTTTAATGTTTTGTGTAATCAACTGCACTTTCCATACTGCTACTGTACCACATCTGTTGTCAAATATTATTCTGAAAATTGAATGCAAGACAGTAGTCTGAGTAAATCGTGAATTGAATTGTCACTTGCAATCATGAATCCATAATTAATGTAAAATGTTTCAATCAACAGCAATTTTAAATGTATTCTGTAACACATCCATGTTTTTATGCCTTCGTCATCGATAGGTGGTATGACGGAGACATTATTTATTAATGTAGAAGCTGTGAGCAATATAGTATTCGACTGTAATTGAATGTCAAATATTGATTTGAATGCATGGTAAATGGAGCAAACGTTTTGTGCATTTCAATGAATTATTTTGTTGTTGCTGCCTCTCATAATCTTGCAATTTTAGGATACCACACATCAAGTGGCAAATGTTGCAATAAAAGATTGGCCCGTATTCCGATAGCGAGGTTTAAGTTAACCCTGGTCTAAAATCTGTGGTTTAAGTATGGATAGCCAAAAGTGCCAAAACTTTATTTACAATATGTATAATTCTTATGTTAAATGCTCTATTTCCCCATGCTCTAATAATGTAGAAAACTATTGAAGTTTTTATTCCGAGACAGTTTTAAATACTATGAGTGCCAAATGTGCTGGTAAATTAAACATCGACTGTTATAGATTCAAGCCTCGTTTGGCTTCCCATACTTAAACCACATATTTAAACTCTAGTTTAAGTTAAACCTGATATCAGAATATGGGCCATTGAGTGACTAAACATATGACTTGATTTCAAATATTGCACAATCAACGCAGCAAATCCACTTTCTTTATGTACATTGTGTTTTGTTGTTGCTGCCTATCCTTATCACCCCAATCCTTGCCATTTGTTCCACCTGTTTTCATTTGGTTGTTGCTACGTAGGACCCCATCTGCTAATACAAGCTTTCCAATGACCAGGTAAACCTACTTCCTTTTCTGGAGACATTTCTTTCCTGAGCCTCATGCAGATTTCTCCTAAGGCCAAAGAAAAATTGTTTGATGCCCAAGAAGAATTTATAAAAAAAAAATGAATATATATATCATGCAGAAAATAAGACTTAGGGGGTGTTGCTCAGAGGTTGCAATTGATCGTAAGTTGCAGTTGATCGGTACGCGCCAATCAAAATCATTGTTTCATGCGTGTCTTGTTAAATGCGCACACCACGCGCGAATGAAAATGCGCGTTACTATTTGCAAAGTTGCAGTTGATTTTGAACAACACCCCCTATGTGTACCTGTATTTCAATGTTTTTGTTGTTGCCGCCTTTCCTTATCACCCCAATCCTTGCCATTTGTTCCACCCTGTTTCATTTGGTTGTTGCTACGTAGGACCCCATCTGCTAATACAAGCTTTCCAATGACCAGGTAAACCTACTTCCTTTTCTGGAGACGTTTCTTTCCTGAGCTTCTTGCAGATTTCTCCTAAGGCCAAGAAAAAAATTTTGGATGCCGAAGAAAATTTTAAAATAAATAACTGAAATAAATAGAAATAAATCTTTTGGTTTATTTTATTTTAATATTTATCTTTTAAACCAAAAAACCATGCAGAAAATAAGACTTACAATGGAGTTAGAAGCCTAAGAACATCAAAAATTATGTTTCAGGTTGCATTTCACATATTTATTGAAAATTACGTTTCAGTTTGTATTCCCATTTTCATCAGTTTACAGTGATATTTAAAATTTTAACCAAAATAATTGAAAAAAAATATGTTTAGGTCGAGCCATTTTCAGAGAGTCGGTTGATAGAGGGCTACCAGACATTTTTCTCTTGGCCTAATTTAGACCCATAAGTTTGAGTAGTTTTAGTGTGCTATACATTTTAGAATTCTGATTATGCATTCTTTTCCTCTCATACAGGCTCAGTTTGGTTATCATTGTAGCAAAAATGCTTGTCATTTCTTCCTGGCTGCAAGAAATTAAATTTTCCTCCTTCCTATGATATGATTCCTAGAGAACATTTTATGTATTGACTCTGTATTAACAACAAAATTGAGTGTAGTTTTAGCCTTAAACTTACATATTGGTATTCTTTTTTACATTTTCTGTCCTTAATTTGACCATCTTTCCTGATAGTTTAGTTATTATGTAGTCATTGCATAACATTTAGCATCAAAGATTTTACTGTCTTTCTTTCACCATTCTCAGTTGAAACAAAAAATAGTAGGTTTGGATTGCACATTTCTGAGTATTTTAGAAGTTGGAGATACATGAGTAGAGGTTTTAGAGTCAATTTCCCTTTAATTTTGCAATCTATTCTTACCAATCATTGTTTACTAGACAAGAGTAAAAATGAATGAATTAGAGAAATGATGTTCATTATCATTGGGAAAGTTTTGTTTGTTGGCCAATTCTCACAGAATATCTGTACTTCCAAATTTGTGTACAAAACAGTGTTTGAAGTGAAGTGAACATAAATTTTGCATATAAACGCATACACACTCTCAGATAGACTATTACACCGGCCTTGTTTGCTGTTCATCTTATACATTCATGAAATGTTAATAGATTATATAAAAAAAAATCAATTACCAAGCACACAGATGCACGCTTTGTTGTCATTTTGTATGGTTGCATTGAATGTCCTGCACTCTTAAAAATTAGCATCATGTAGAAATAGTCCGATAGATATTATGCTGATGAATTGGTGTTCCACATTGATTATAATTTTCTAGTCATACCATTCTATATCAAATGCATTTTACATTCATTTAAATGAATTGTCTTGATTACATGAAGATTCTTTTCTGTCAGCTCAGCTTAATCAAGAAATTATTACATTGTCTCCTCTATAGTTTTAGCACTTTGTTCATCATTCATACTCACAAATACAAAGTCTTAAGTTTATGGGAGTTTTTAAATTGTTTTCAGGGGCTTACTTTTTTTACCATTTTAGTATGCTGTATGAATAAAACTTATTTGATTCATGTAGAAAACTTGCCCACTCCAATATAGAAATGCTTATTGCTTTAGTGCATTTTCAACTATTTTATCTTCTTTAATGTTCACAGATACAATGTCTCAAGATCACTTGAGCTTTGAAATTGTACGGCTTATTTGCACTATTTTAGTATGATTGATACTTATTTTGTTTATGTAGAAGCTTTTCCAACTTTAGAAAGCTTACAAATCTAGTGCACTAGATGGAAGAAAAATCATGAAATCATCGCCGGCATGTCCACCAAATGCTTTGTGATACTGTACATGCACATGGCCTCCACTGAATGCTTCCATACTGTTCATTCATATTCAGCCAAATTCAGCCATGTTATAGTTTATTTTTATTTTAGGCATGAGCATTTTATTGATGTGAATTTTCTTTGCATTGTGATGGGTTTATAATAAAGTTAAGGTCCGTAAATAGCTTGCACTCTCCACAAGTTTTCTCATGTTTTACAGAACTTTGCTAAGATGAAATAGTGAGAATATGTAACAAAAAAAATCTCTAAAACCAAAACAAAACTTCTCCTTACTGATCAATAATGGTTGTTCTTGTGCTTAAATGTTTATAGCGAGGTACTAAAGGATAATAATTTTTTAGAGAGAGAGAACTTAACATGGTTGTTATGCATGGTGATTTTCAATCAGTTAAAGTGGAATGAAACCCTGGAATTAATTTGCTATCAGTCGATGAAGAAAAATATGATGATCAAACTGTGAAAATTTGAGCTTAATTGGACAGTCCGTTCAAAAGTTACGAATTTTCAAAGTTTCAATTATCCCATGTCATGGGGATCCTTGAATTGGCAACGCTTAANTTATTTTGTACCATTTCAGTCTGATTAATACTTATTTGATTCATGTAGAACCATTGCCAATATAGAAGAGCTTACTACTCTCGTGCACGTGATTGAAAAAAATAATGATATCATCGCTGGCATGTCAAAAAAATACTTTCTGATAAATCTACATGCACATGGCTTTCACTGAATGCACCCATACTGTTCATTCAAATTCAGCCATGTTATGGAATTATTTTCATTCAAGGCATGAACGTTTTATTGATGTAAATTGGTTCTTCCTTGTGAGGGACTTATGACGAGTTACAGATACATGAATATTTACACAGATCCATACTCAGCAAGTTTTGTCATGTTTTTGTTTTTACAGAATTTTGCTAAGTTGAATTAGTGAGAATATATAAAGTCTCAAAAGCTAAAAACAAAAGTATTTTCAATCAGTCAATGGAGAATAAAATCTGTTGGATCCATATAGGGACCTGAGAAGTTGAGAAAATATTCTCTCACTTTTTCCTATCCCAAAATGACCCTATGCAACCATGGACGTATTAATATCCATGATGCAACTTTGCATTCCTCACTTTCTCTGGGTTAGGATACAGCATCCTGTTTTGGTGGGACTAAAGGCAATTTTAAAAAAATATGTTAAAGAATTCTTTCCATCTTTCTATTTCTATCTATTCTTTATCATTGCATTAAATCTTCCAATTACGTGTAGCTGATATAAAGCAATATTATCTGAAAATACTGACTTCTTGCTCCACACTTAAAGTACCCAAAATCATTGCAGCCCTCCAAAAATGTGCAATATCATTACTCATTCATACGCAAGCAAATATAGACAACCTTGATGGGTAATTGAAGTGGATGTCTGTGTTCCAATTAAGTCACCTTCCGCAATATTTACACAATTTCCTTAACACCAAACAATGAAGGAATTAACTCCAAACTTTATCCAGGAATGCTACAAATTAAGACTGAAATTCAACATTTCAAGAAAGTGTGGCAAAAAAGTAAGAGCTCCGCATGTACTTAGGTTTAGAGAGCGTTGCAGAGAATTAGTGCAGGAACTGTGTAGTTTTGCATACAAATTCTTAAGATCCACATTTTTTTTTGGACAAGAACACAGATATGATCATATTGGTCTAATGGAGATTTATTTTGATTGATTCTTCTCTTTTTTCCAGTGCATGTGCTCATTTTTAGAGAGCTATAGGGAGATGTGGTGTAGGAGCATTCCAAAGCACCCAAATTCCCAATATCCACAATTCCTTTACGACAATAACACAGATATGATCATGTGGGCCTAATGAAAATTTATTTCTGTCTCTTCCTCTCTTTCTCTAGTGTTGTGGGATCAGTCCACGGTGCAGGGAATAATTTTCCTGATATCACATCACAATTTTAACAAGATTGCTTGTTTTGTTTAGCAACTCTTTCACGCAGAAAAGTGTTGAGAATGCTTCCTCAATCTCTAAAACTGCTATTCAAAGGTGAAAAGTAAAATCGTCCCCCGTTTTAGAATAACACAAATATGAACATATGGGACTGATAAAGATTTATTTCTGTCTTTTCTTCTCTTTTTTTCCAGTGTTGCGGGATCGGTCCACAGCGTAACCCTCAAAGTACCAATCATGATCTCAAAGTTCTTCTCGAAGACCGAAATGAGCTCACAAGACTTCTTCGGCAGATGGAAGCACCTTGGAAAGTAAGTGAACTAACGCTGCATGACACTAGGACAAAACAAAATTGTTCGGTTGCCCTCGAAAGCCATTTATGGAAGAAAAATATAGGTCTGTCAGAAATTTTTGGTAAATTAATTGTCTTATTTTTATAACACAATTCATGATGAAAATATGACATGGAAGGGAGTGAAAAAAGCGCCTGAAAATTAGTTTGAAAATTACTCATCAGGTTGTATTTCACAAGTCGTAAGGAAGTTTGAGCAGGCAGATAAGTCTTTAAAGTTGTCTACAACTTATCACATACATCTAGTATGAAGGTGATTATCAGATTGAAATCATATGATTAGTATTCATATGAGTTTTCGGCGCAAGAATCAGGCAGACTTTGTCAATATAGCCAGAGAGAATGGTACTACGATCAAACCGTAAGCTGATTGTAATGTGTGCCGTGGGCTATAGGTAAAATCTAGCCTCAGTCCGAACCAAGATGCTCACAATCTTTAGCATTTAACCCATTGACTACTGTATTCTGTAATACCCATAAACTTTGTGTAGGGACTACCCGGTTCCAGTAGTCAAAGAGTTAACCCATCGAGTACTGAATTCTGTAATACCCATAAACTTTGTGTAGGGACTACTCGGTTCCAGTAGTCAAAGGGCCTTAACCCATTGACTACTGTATTCTGTAATACCCTTAAACTTTGTGTAGGGACTACCCGGTTCCAGTAGTTAAAGGGTTAACCTTGTGTTTTTGAGAAATTAGGACATGAATTATCGTTGCAGGAAATAGTAACAATAATAATTAATGAAGTGCCAAGTCTACTTTGCAGAGTGCTATACAAAGAAAGATAATAATAATAATACATATCATTCATAAGGCAGTTAATACGAATATTTCTAAGCGCACAGTATTCATTACAAAAGATGAACACAGAAATAGTTATGTACTGTTTATTGTGATTAGATAATAATAATAGATGCAATTTATATAGCGCACGTATCCACTCTGCTGAGTGCTCAAGGCGCTTTACATTATTATTACCCTGGCTTTAGCCCGGCAGCCATTCA
>BQKZ01004187.1:40861-51022 GCA_036244855.1 Temnopleurus reevesii
GTTGATGATGATGATGATGATGATGATGATGATGATGATGATGATGATGATGATGATGATGATGGTGATGATGATGATGATGATGATGATGATGATGGTTGTGTAGGAGAATGTTTGTAGGAGCTGGTATCATCCACACCAGGAATGCACAGATTGGATGTTTGATGCGCTTAGAACCAAATCAACAAGCAAGGGTAAGATGAACAGGAGAGTGGTGGTGATGGTGGTTATGATGGTGATGATGAGGATGATGATAATGATGATGATTTTGATGAAGATGATGGGTGGTGGTGGTGATGGTAGTGGCGGCGGTGGCGGCGGTAGTGGTTATGATGATGATGATGATGGTGGTGATGATGATGATGATGATGATGGTGATGATGATGATGGTGATAGTGATGATGATTTTGATGAAGATGATGGGTGGTGGTGGTCGTGGTAGTGGTGGTGTTGGTTGTGGAGGTGGTGCTGGTTGTGGAGTTGGTGGTGTTGATGGTGGTTATGATGGTGATGATGATGATGATGATGATGATGATGATAGTGATGATAATTTTGATGATGATGATGATGATGATGATGATGATGATGATGATTATGATAGTAATGATAATTTTGATGATGATGGGTGGTGGTGGTGATAGTGATAGTGATGATGATGATGACAGTGAGGGCGATGACGATAATGATGGTGGTAGTGGTGGTGGTGGTGGTGGTGGTGGTGGTGGTGATGGTGATGGTGATGGTGATGGTGATGATGATGATGATGATGATGATGATGATGATGATGATGATGGTTCTAAAGCTTACCTTTTCTATTTCTCATTACAGATGTACAGACTGACATTAAGAACAAGCAAACCGGAGGTATCGAAAGTACTGTGCGACTTATTTTCATCCCAATACTAGCCAGCTGTTTCCACCATTAACCAGTTTTAACTGGTTCCTACTGGTATCAGCTGGATATCTTCAGATAAAGGTCATTCCACACTGAATTGTATGTACTGCCTGTGAAATTGGAAGTGGAATGTAAAGTGCATTTTGGATGAGCTACTTGTGTCCTCGATATTGGCTGTTGGAGTCTGGCTGTAACAAGTTGAAACTGGTGCCAACCAGTTCTGATCCAGCACATTAGAAAATCATGGAATCTGGCTGCGATGAATACAAACTGGTTTAAACCAGTTTTGATCAAGTGTAATGTTTGCCGTTTGGAATCTGGCTGTTAGGAGTTGTAACTAATCCAAACCAGTTCTTTTCCATCTTAATAAAATGTTGACTGTATGGAATCTGGTTATGATCAATAAAACCAGTGTGATCGAGCTTTGTTACATCAAAATCATGAAAATTATACAGAAAATGTTTGATAATCTTTCCATTACTGTCCTATTCATAAAGTAATGCCATAAAGTAATGCCATAAAGTAATGCAGATAAGACATCCAAGTGTCCATAATCAGTTTAAAGCAGTTTATGGTAGTTTGAGCTGGTTTAAATCACTTTAAATTCAGTTAAAGGTGGTTTATACCAGTCTAAACTGGTTTTAGACCAATATTAATCAATACAAGTATAATGGGAACAGTAGAAAACTGGTTGCACATTAAATGCTTTTCTCGATTACAAAATTATCCCGGCCATTTCTGACAATCAATGTCATAAAATGAACTTTTCCAAGCTGCATTTTTTGTGTCAAAGTCATGCTTGTCATCCATACCCCTTTCTATATTAGCAATATTGAATACTTCTTAAACAAAAAATGGATTCACAATTGGTATATCTTATGTAGAATAGTGATATTAGTCATATGAAACTATTTCATTTACAGGAATATATACAAGTAAACCTACCCCAATAGATTAGAGTGATAACATTGGTTTCAAGTATTGAACCCCAGTATTGACAATGTATATTTAGAAAGAGCAAAATAATCGTACGAAGCTGCAAGCCGAGTTAACAAGAAGCTTTCTTGTTGGAGGAAGGGATATAGAGAGAGTCTTTGAATATATATTGTAAATAGGAATAAAGATAATTGTGATGTAACATTTTGAAGAAAAAAATGAAATATGGAAAGAAAAAAATAGAGATAAGAGACAGATTTCATCATTTTTGTACCCTATTAGTGTAAGTTAAATGAATTATGAGTAATATTACATGTATGTATGGAATAAATGTTCATGTTTATGTCTATGAATTGTTAGTGGAAAGTGACAGTGTAGCCGTGTTAATCCCTAGACCTTTCCAAATGAAATTCCCTCCAGCTAGCTAGCAGTCATGCTTTTTAACATTAAAATTACTCTGTAGGAAACTAGATTCACTGTTTTAGGCGATTCTGTTAGGAAAGGGTTGAATTGCCTTCTCTTTTCCAAGGTGACAAAATATTAGAACTCCATTCGGTTTAGTCTCGGCATGGACCAAGGAGAAAATTAGGTCCATGGTTATGGTTAGTGGGGAATGAATAGCTTTTATTCTAATAAAACTTTCAGTTCATACCCAAGTTGATGCTTTAACCTATGATTATAGTCGAAATACAGTAAACTAAGTCTTTCCTAATTTATAGGTGTCATTATCGATATAATCGTGAATATGTCTAAAGAAGCTTTTTATTGTTTAATTGATTGTCTTTTCTTACTTAAAAACTTTAAACTGGTATACTAAGTAAATTTAATTATATTATGTTTGTAGGATACTGCCGGTATATGTGTGGTGATATGTTAGGCAATCTGGGGACTGCTTCAAGAGTAATGATCATTTGCATCCAAAAGCATTTACCTATAAATTCTAACTACACCTCATAGATAGTGACTGTTATTTTTCTCTTTGTTCCTTTAAATGTAATTTATTATTTGTGCTTTCAATCTTTTTTCATGTATCGTTTTATACTTCATATTTTTATACGTGAACCAACTCTGCTGTCTGGTGTGCCTCTAAAAGAGGAAGATAATAACATGATCAAATGTTCAATTCACCCCCTCATAGTTAGGAGATGGCGCTCTGGGGCCGATTGCTCGAAATGGTCTTAGCTATCCTCTTCATGCTAAGACGTCTTAGCTTCTTGTGCCATCCTCGTAACATAGACATTAGGGTTGATACGACTATGTTAAGAGGGTGGCGCAAGAACTTAAGACGCCTTAGCATGAAGAGGATAGCTAGAGCAATCGGCCCCAGGATAACTTAAATTTTGATTACTTTTACTGACAAGAGTTGCGAATATAACTAGAAAATAAATTTCACTGATAAAAGTATGATAAAAGTAGAAATTAAATAATAATGTAAGGTACAGTAGGTTGTGATATCACTTCAAATTCTGCTTCAGAAATATTAAAAAGCGAAATTGTTCTTATTAATGTTTTACTTGTAATCTACAGATTTAACTATGATTTTGTATTTTATATGTCCAGATATGAAGGCAATGAAATTGCTCTTAAAGTGGTATATCTCGTGATACACTTTCAGTATGGGTTATTTTTTTTATTTTTTATTTGGAATGTGTCCACTCTTGTTTTGTATGGATCAGTAAATTGTGTTGGCTGAAAGAAAGTTGACACCGTCCCAACTTTCCATGTTAGTAAACCAACACAATGGAAGTCGGTGTTAATGACACCTCATTAAATATTTACCTGTCCGCACCAGAAAAGTGTTGAGAATAGCACCCGAGTGTCAAAATTAACACCTGTTGGAATATAGAACTATACACAGAAAATAAGCATCCCCGGTGTTGAGTAGACAATAATTTGCAATGTTTTAAGGTGTTTAAATGGCACAGAGTAAATGACTTCAAGACAATACTTGTGTTTAGCAATGTAGTCTTAAAAAATTTACACTATAATCCAGCAATCTGTATAGCCATAACACTTGAATATCTGGTAAAGGGGCTCCAACCTGAATTTAAAACCATCTTGTTCGATCTTTTCTCCATACGACTTAGGGGGTATTCTTCAAAAGTTGCAATTGATCGCAAGTTGCAGTAGATTGGAACGTGCCAATCAAAATCGTTGTTTCATGCGTGTCATGTTAAATGCGCGTTACAATTTGCAAAGTTGCAGTTGATTTGCAGTTGATTTTGAGCAACACCCCCAAAGAATTATTTCATATAACACATAATCATTGTAAGCAATTTATTCGCCAACAAAAACAGATGTATGTAGAGAAAATTTAGTCAATTTATAAGCTTAGCTTTCAGTAGACAAGGTGGAATTTTGTCGACTTTCTTTCAGTCAACATCTGTTTTGGCAGATGCAGTAAATATTGATTGGTATTTTAATGTTCACAGCAGTGAAGTGAGGTTGTCAATCTGTGATTTTTATTTTAATTGAAATAGGAAAAGTTGACCTATCACTATTTGAATAAATCATGAAATGAAAAAACATTGTTTACTAATAATAGAAATATCTTGTACACCAAATCCTTAGAAACAGCTTAATAATGATAATTAGATAATTTATATAGAACAGTCACTATATGGATATACTCTAATGCGATGTGATGTTAGGGTCTGTGAATATTGTCACTAAAATAATGCATAAAGGTACAAGATATTATTGAAAAGCTTCAAGAAATAAATGAGGTTTCAAAAAGGTTTTAAAAACAATTACAGATGGAGATGATCTTATTTCTATTGGCAATTTGTTCCAAAGTTTTGGAGCATGAAGGCGCATTAAAGAAAAGGACGACCAATCGGAAATTTACTTGTATGATTTCATTCTTCAGGTCTTACATTCATTAAAATGAATAGTAATTACCCTATCTTGATATATCAGTGTAATCTGACCTGAGTATGCTTTGTGCTCAGTTTTAATTATTTGACTTATGAACTTCTCTTTCTGCCTAGTTTGGTTATCTGCAAAAATAGCAAGAAATCATTGATGATATGTACTTAATTTGATAGAAAATTTGATTTTCTATCTCTATTGTAATAAAGATATATAAAAAATGATGAATTTATATACTAATATCCAATAATCTGGAGTCACAACTGTATGTAATTTCATGGAACCTCATGTTGAAAATGCCTAAAACCAAAAACGGGCATCCATAACAAGCTTTTATATTTTTCAAGATGTTTTGCTAAAGTTGCACAAAATACTGCCAAACTTATTTTAACCAGACTTTTTGACACAAAGTTCACACCAAGTAGATGATAATATGAAAAATACACCAAGCTAGCAATAAACGTTTTAGCTATACAACTATTTAGGATGTCTATTATATTATATTTCTTGTGGCGAATATTCAGCAATATTATCTTACTAATAATTTCCACCCCTACCAATACCGACTTCCCCTTGCACCCCTCCTGCGAATTTTTCCATGTATGTGCTGATTGATATATATAGTACATGTAGATAATTGTATGAATATTTAATTGCGATAGCAAATTCAGTTTGAAGAATGTACCGTGACTTTATTATTGATAGATATATTCCCTTGCAAAGCAATGTGATGAATTTGTTCGTGTAAAAATGTCCTTATATTACTGGAATATAAACTTGTAGAGTGGTATACATTAGTAGTACCTTGTACCAAATTGAAACCTCACGCATTGTCATGCTATATTTTTTTTTAGCAGGAGGGCGCTAAATTTTCGGAATTGAAGGAAGTGACTCTCAGGTTTTCGATGACGATAAACTTGGAGGGGAATAATTACCGGCAAAGCTTGCATGTGGAATTGTTGTGAGCTAATCGTGAATTGATTATTATTATCATTATTATTATTATTATTATTATTGTTGTTGTTATCAATCATATAGTTTATGTGTCTTCATGAAATGTAATATATGCCATTATATAAAAGAATGTAACTGACCATGAGGATGGCGTTGTGTGTGTAAAGAGCATCCAGTCCGTGACGATATGATGTAATGTGTATAGGGTATTAAAAATTGATCAATTTTTGTCTGGAATCGCCAATCAAAGAGGTGACGTTTGAGTGATGATTTTGGTGTTTTGCTTCTAGTGGTTCTATGCTAGAGGAGGTAGGGTGGTGGAGATTATATTTGGAGAGAGGGGGAGAAAGAGAAAGAGAGAGAGGGGGGAAGAGATATAAATGGAAGAATTGAAGAAGAGATTTAGAGAGAGAGAGAGGGGGGGTTGGAAACAAAAGAGTCAAGGAAGAGAATAAGAGAGTGAGAGGGAGGGAAATATGGAAACAGAAAACAGAATAGATGATGGAGAGGGAGAAAGAAGGAACGATGGAAAAGAAGAGTTGAAGTGAATAAGAGAGTGAAAGAGAGGGAGGGATGGAAAAGGAAGGGTTGAAGAAAGAGAATGAGAGAGAGGGGAGGAGGCGGGGGTGAGAGTGAGAGAGATATTGGGGGGGGGATGGAAAAGAAAGAGTTGAAGAAGAGAATAAGAATGAGAGAGAGGGAGGGGTGGAAAGGGAAGAGATGAAGAAGAGATTGAGATAGAGATGGGGAGGAATGTAAACAGGTGTTGAGGAAGGGAATAAGAGAGTGAGACAGATGGGGATAGAGAGAAAGGAAAGATATTATGAATGGTTAGAGGGAAGGAGAGAATATGGAAGAGAGAGAGAACCTGAAGAGGTCAAATAAAGTGAATGTAAGAACTACATAGGGAGTAGTTGAAGAGAAATAAGGAGTGTAAGAGAGACAAAAAGGATCGAAGAAAAGAGAAGATAGAGAAGGGGGAAGACAGTGGGGCCAAGGGGGAGTATGGTAAAATGAAGGAGAGAAAGAAAGAGGGGAGGGGGAATCAAGTAGAGAGAAGGGTAGAGAATGGGGGCCAATAGAGGAGCGAGAGAGATAATGAGCGAGAATGTGGAATAGAAAGAAAGATGGATGTGGAGAGAATGGCGTAGCAAGAAATAAGGTAAGAGATAGAGAGAGGTTAGAAGGTGGTCTGACAGGGGGAAAACTATAGTTTTATGCTTGCCGTGTTATGAAAGACATCCCAACCATTATCAATTATTTTGTATCATTCCGGAAAAAAAATAAAAAATCATATCATTTTATCATTTTCAGGATCATTTTGCAATAAGCTCTTATGAAATTTCTTTTTCTTCCCTCTTTTGCCAAATTCTCATTATTTTCTTGTCTGGAAAGTTGGGAAATCTGCAAAGTGCTTTGAGGGAGGGAGAGAAATAAAATATGGATGAGAAGGAACTAGAAAAAAAAGGACAAGATGAATGGGTTGAAGGGGTCAGGAAGATGGGGAGAACTATAATGGCCTTCAAATGGGGAGAGGGTGAAGAAAAATGGAATGAAAGTAGATTGGTGAGTGGGGCAGGGCGAGGGATGGAAGAATAAAGAGAGATTGGATGAGAGTTACACTGGTGATTGGCAAGGTAGGGGTGATAGGGTAGAAATTAAAAGAAGAGTCTACCCAAAAATCATAATTTTTTAACAGAAGCAGAAAAAAATTGGTAAGTAAAACAAAAAAAAGTTTGAAGAAAATCGGACAAGTAATAAAAAAAGGTTATGAATCTTTAGAGATTTGGAAAAATGGGCAAATCAGTGGAAATTTCCAGAGATGTTGCCAATTTAATGACATGATCATGGGTGCACAACTAACCAGAGTTTTCATAATAGAAAGTTGCAAAGTTTGTATGAATGTAAACATGCAAATCGTGGATCTACATATCTATTATAAAGATATCCTATGGTTAAAGTTTTGAGGAAATCATATTTTTGGGGAAAAGTAACATTTTATAACTTACAGTGATATGAATGTTTTAGGTGGTCAGTTGTGCACCTGTGACGTCATCAGTTGCCAATTTGTCTAAATCTTCAAACATTCATAACATTACTCTCTTATTAGTTGTCCGAATTTCCTCAAACTTTTTTTGTTCTGTTCAATTATTTTTTCTTCTCATGTTAAAGAAATATAGTTTTGGGGTAGACTCTTCTCTTAAGTAAAAGTTTGAGTGAAGGAATAGAGAAGGAATGAAAGAGAGAGATAGAAAGAAAGAAATAGGGATAAAGAGGGGGCGGGGAAGGGAGAGAGAGAGCATAAAAGAGAGAAGGATGTGGGTTGTAAGCTGTTTGTCATGTTAATGGAAAGAGAGAAAATGCATGGTTGCATTTGCAACTGATTTCCATTCCAGCAACTTTTGCAACAGCCAAAAGAAAGATGGGGATGGAATGAGAAGAATGGGTGAAGAAATATTGGATGCGAAGATGGTCGGGGAGAATAAGTTGTTTACAGGTACGTGCAAAAAAGGATAGATGGGAGAAAGAGACAAAAGGTAATATACAGATGTGCCGGGGGGGGGGGGGGGGGGAGAAAGTAGAAGAGAGGTAAGTAAAAAGTGGAGAGAATGATATGTCTCGGCTGGATGGGGTGTAATGGAGAGAGAACTTAGATCTGCTGGTTCTGATTGTACCAAAATTTTCATAGTTATCTCCTTCTTGCCAAGACGCCTTGACTTATTATTTTCAGCTATGCCATTTCATGTTCAAACTGGACAAAAAAACAACTTCCTGCCGTCTTTGAAAATATCTTTATTAGAAATGACGCCATTCACAAATACCAAACAAGACAAAGAGAAAATTGTCGCCTACCACTAATGAGAACACAATTAGCACAAAATACATTCATATACTGAGGTCCCAAATATTGGAATTATCTGGATCAATATAAACAAGCCACAAGTCTAAATAATTATTTAAACTCAAGTTGAAAGACATCTCCTTGATTCATACGCCCTTCCATCAGCCGTTTCGTTTACCTAACTTTATTACAAATATACATGGTTTTTTTTTCAACAAAAAAAAAATCTTATCAGGCATTCACCTTACGAATCCTTGGTACAGCTGCGCCTGTCCTCTCTCTTTTTCTTGTCCTTCTCTCTACCGCTGCCCCCTCCCTATATTACTATTCATACCATTTTTTTTTAGATGCACAAAGTCTTATATCTCTTTGGTTGCATCTCCGTAGTCCACCATTTGTTTATTTGTTACTCTTATCTTTAATCAAATTATATCTTATTCCTTATAACGACTATCATTATTTTCTATAATGTAACTTTAATCCGGGGGTCACAATCTTGCTTTTTCCAGCACACCCCTCCATTTAATAATCATAATTGCTTTGTCGTTTAATTCAACCCTTTATTTGTAAACAGTTATCCTGTAAATATCTGTATGCGATTTACCTTTGTAATTTTGTTTCAATCTATATATTTGCTCAATATTGTTCACATTTATTTTTTGTTATATTGTATGTTTTTTTTTAATGGCAAAAAAATAAATAAAATCAACTCAAATCAAACCTCTTGAGACACAAACGAATGGCAAAATAAGTTGATACGTTTTAGCAAGAAGATGATAACTAAGACAATTTCGTGTAATTTCTCTTGATTCTTAATTCCTTATTTTTGGGACCGTTAAACTTGACATGTTGATCAAACAGCTGTTTGTACAGCGATTAGGTTATGTAAAATAATGAAAAAATAAATTTAAATCAATCGTCAGTCCAACAGGTTAGGTACAGGCACCCCTCTGGAAAAACAGATCTTCAATGAAAAGAACTTACAAGAGGAAAAGTGACCCCCTCAAAGAAAAAGAGCCGAAAGGAAAAATACTGAATTCATTTTCTTTAACATTTGTTTTACTTCAGTGTTTTTTTTTAATTTCGTTGAACAAAATGAAAATTGACAATGAAATAATTTGAACACAATGGTTTATTCTGACAAATAAGTTTTTGAATTGAATTGATTTTTTAACAGTGAGCAAACTATAGTCAATTTGAACTCGACTAACGCTTTAATTATATAGATAATTTAGTTTCGGGCGATATTGATAGATCTCCGACTCGCCTTGTTAATTTTTTTTAACGGATCACCCATGGTTTTCATCTTTCAATAAGCCTTTATTTTAACCAACTACATATTCTTAAAATTAATTCCACACAATGTACATGATACCTACAAAACGAACATTTCTTTAAAAATAATTTCAGACACATAGCTTCAATGATATCAGTTTTAGGAGGTACTAAAAAAGTTGCAGCCCTAGAACATATTCATTATTGAATGATAAACGCCTTTAATTAAAATCCAAAATTGGGCGCCAGACAGATATGCAATCAATTGATCAATCGCAAGATTTTGCACATCATTTGCCATATATTAACCATAGATATAAATCGTACGATTCATCGAAAATATGTATGTTACGGGACTCCTGATTCCGACAGCCCCCCCCCCCCCCCC
>BQKZ01004188.1:37105-55284 GCA_036244855.1 Temnopleurus reevesii
ATAATTATTAACATCGCATTCATTCAAGTGACTATAATACTTCTATTATCCGCCACAAAGTGTGTTTCTACGTGAAATTGAGAATATGACAGTCACGGTTCCTCGTAATAAAAAAGTTGTCGTTGTCTTCGTTGTTGTTGTTGTTGTTGTTGTTGTTGTTGCCGTTGTTGTTGTTGTTGTTTGAAACCATGACGAATATAGGCCGGTTATTACATTCAAATTTATGGCCATGGTTATGCTATTTATAAAACGGGTTAGAAGTAATGACTATATAGATATACTTTGAGACCAGTTTGCATACAATTTATTAGTTGTTACTATGTCGGGCAAACCTCGGACAAGCTATTTGATTGCAAAGAACAATCTTTGTGGACAGAGTACACATCAAATTGAATCTATTCGTAAACCAGCCTATTGCCTCATATGGCTATTGATTGATTGGCGTAATACTGTCGTCATGATATTAGAAGCTGCTATGACTGTAATCCCGACGTATTTTTTCGGTTAAAATTGATTTTTTGACATATCCTTGTCAATTGTAGGGTGGTGAATAAAAAAAAACCCTTCGGTTTTGTATTTTCTGACCAAGTCTTCAGCCGCCATTTTTTAATTTCAAAGGGACAGCCATTGAAAACCCATGTTCAGCCATATCTTCCCCCAAATTTGGTTTTCATGACAAACTTTGTCAACTTTGGTGTACTAAATCAAAACAAATTTGGCTCCGAATTTTCTAAACACGTATTTAACCACCATTTTTAATTTAAAAATGGTCGCCGTAAAAATAGAAAAACAATTTGGGCCAATATTTCACTTATAGTTTCTGCACCAAAATATATATGGGCCTGGTACATAAATATCTAAAACTCTAGAGGCCAACGCCCTCACCTCACAGAGACACAAAGATATGCAAAATGTGTTTTTAACTTTATGGTGTATCGAAAGATATATATTCTGAATTACCGGATTATACATTGTAAAACCAATAAAACATGACAAAGTATACTCTTTTCTGCAAGCAAGCAACTTTGGCATAAATTATATTCCTCGTTGGCTTCGCGTTCCATTCCGAGAGATTACAAACGTAGAAGAAGCAAAAAAGCAACGGACTTAGAGATACTGATCTATATTTTGCTCAAAAACCACGACATCATATTTATCCACTCATCTGTTTTGATGTAGTTGTGACGTCATAACCTCTTTTGCTTTCAATGAAAAAAAAATGAAAACGAAATTGGAAAAAATTCGATGTGGATCAGCTTTGGCATTTTCAATAAATCGTTGATAATTATCTTGAGAATAAGTTTTTCACACCCTCCAAGCAACGTGACAAATGTTGTTAACACGTGTCCCAAGATTCGTTTAAAAATAACCCTTCGGGTCCGGGGGGGGGGGGGGGGGGAGGGAGTGTCATTTTTAAGGGAAGAAAATGATGTGTTAACTTCATGGCGTGCGTGGGGAAAAGTCGTTGAGCAAACTTTTAAGTCATCATAGACCATCTTGTTTTAGATGGACGTCATGAAAAAAAAGTATGTTTAAAAATTCAAATTAGTTTTGACCGAATGAAATCTGTAATCTCAATATTAATCAGGATAATGAGATTAAAATCTATATCCTCTTTATTGTAATGACACTGTGATTACAAGACAATTTCATAAAAGTGACAAAGCGTACCTTTCTAAAAACAAAGCAGATTATAACAGCGTTACAACTCTCTGATCCAAATCGAGGAATCAAGAGCACGTTTTATGCAGACATCATGCTTAAAACAATATGACATAAAATTATATACTTCCGATATAATAAATGCTTTATACTCTCTTGATCGAGTGAGAATAAAACAAAAACATAAATTAACACTTCTCTAAACAATACCCTCATATTTTATCCATTTTGGATTGAAGTACTTAAGTTTAAAGGACAAGGTTTTTCGGCACTATGCTGCTGGAGCGTTCAACAGATGAGGAGAAAACGGGACAAGAAACTTACTTCATCCGAAGATGTAGACTTAGAGATACGACGCCACCTTTCCATAAACGACATCTTGGAACGTTCTCCATTTTGCAGACGGGTAGGTTTTTAGCAGAAAATACGTTGAGCCCATCACAGCAGAATCATTCCATGAGCGGATTACTTGCGAGACGGCCACCGGGAAATCGTCATGGTGATCATACTTGGGAGTTTGGATAACTTATAGAGAGGGGACGCTTCTGAGATGTTTCTGATCAGTGAGGTGATGTATACTGTGGGGCATTGTGTTATGTTGAGTTGCTGTAAACGATGCTTTTGTTTGATATTATTGATCTCCGTGATCGTATGTAAAGGGATGATTGTGATGATGATGCTGCTGCTGCTCATGATGATGATGATGATGATGATGATGATGATGGAGAAGATGCATGACGACAAGGAGATCGACGACGAGTATTGAAGCTAGTGTTGTGGTGGTAAACAGTGTCGACAGGTGGTGATGATGGTGACGATGAGGATGGTGATGATGATAATGATGATGATGATGATAACGATTATGCTGAAAGTGATGATGATGATGATGATGATGATGGTGATGATGATGATGATGATGATGATGATATTGATGATGATTCTGGTAATGATGATGCTGATGATGATGATGATGATGATGATGATGATGATGATTATGGTAATGGTGGTCATGGGGATGATATTGAAAAATATTATTATGATAACTGTATTGATCATGATGATGATTACGATATTAACGATGGCGATGATGACCATAATGGTCAAATCGAATCAAATCAAATCATTTTATTTTTTTTTTCAATTCCTTTGATAGTTCAAATAATACAGTCATAAATAATAATGGAAATAACTAATATTACAAAAGAAATGAAAAAAATTGAGGCCAGCAATGGTGAGTGGTAATTATGATGATGGTGGGGATTTTTGTAATGATGATTGTTGTGGTGATGGTGAAGAAGGGTGATGATAATGAAGATTCATTAAAATCGCATTGTATCTACTCAATATATTTTGGTTTGTAATAAAAGAAATACAAAGATTCTGACCTCCAATATATAAATGATAGCTCCATTTTGATTTATGAAAATGATGTTGATGACAACGACGACAACGACGACGACGAAGATGATGATGAAGATGATGATGATAATGATAATGATGATGATGATGATGATAACGATGATGATGATAATGATGATGACGATGAAGAGGAGGAGGAGGAGGAAGATGAAAATAGAGATGTGATTGATAGTAATGATGATGATGATATTTATGATGACGACGAAAAACATGGTGACGGTGAATATGATTCACAATACCTCACTCTCTTTTGACCTCTTATTCATCCGAAGAGCTGAATTCCAGTGATGATGATGATGATGACGATGATGATGATGATGATGATGTTGATGATGATGACGATGGTGGTGGTGATTGCGGTTGTGGTCATGATGAAAATGATTGTGGTGGTGCTGGTGGTTGTTGGTGGTGGTGATGATGATGATGATGATGATGATGGTGGTGGTGGACGTTGTGGTGGTGGTTGTAGTTGGTGGTGGTTGTGGACAGTAGACAGTGGTGGTGATGGTGATGATGACGGTGATGGTGGTGATGATGATGAGGGTTGATTACCGGTATTTTTTTTTTAATATATCTCTTTCGTCACACATTGACTATCTATACACACTCAGAAATTAGGGTGCAATTTTGCACCCTTCGATGAAACCGCTGATGAAATAACAGCATCATTTAGTTAGGAGGGCGCCAATTTTAGAAGAAAAAAGGGAACATAATTGAGGGGGGGGGGAGTTTGGGCCGATTAACTTTTGTTATTTCATTAAAAAAATATTTTTACTATTTTTGCTTGTTCAGTTCATCTATTTATTTTACAAGCAGCATAAATACACACAATAAGTTCACAAAGTAAAACATATGAATAAATTCGACTAACTGATTGAGGGTAGCAGCCAAAATCGAAATGCCCATACCTTATGGGAGGACGACCGATTAAAAAGAACCCCTTTAATACGTCAACTCCCTGTGGGCGCCAAATTTTAGCCGATGACCATTTTTGTATTGTTTCGATCCTCGCTTTGTTTTTGGAATTTATTATTCCAAATGTTCATTTATGCGAAAATGGCCGCAAAGTAATCATGCCGAAGGTTCTAAACTGAAAGAGTTTGATGGTCCAGGTTTGCTTTTTGGCGATGTTTCGATAGTCATTTTACCTTTTACCCTTTTTGAATGAGGCTAAGGAACCATTTTTCAACGTCTGATAGTTTAACCCACCGGGAAGCTAATCTCTCACTAATCGGACTATCGAACCGTCGTCGCCGAAAAGCACTGAACATTTTTTTTTTCCATTTTCAGATCATCAAACTTTCGCTATTATATCGAACCTTCGGAAATATGACCTTGTCATTTTCGCAAAAAAAAAAAGAACCTTCGGAATAATAATCAAACTTTTACCTAATTTCAAACTATCGAACCATCGGAAAAGCAAACCTGTTTCATTTTCGGACCATCAGTTTCGAAAACTGACCTAGCAAACCTTTAGAACGATAACCCTTGTCAGTCATTTTTTTTTGCATAAAAGAACCTTCGGAATAATAAATATAGATATATAAAACGAAGGAGAAGAATAAAATAATCTCAATTGAATGATTTTTGTGTTGGGTAGATAAATAATTGAATAATTCTTGCCTTATCCCAACATAGATTAACATTGATTGACAGTGCTTTACCAAGAAGCTGAGAAAAAAAATCTCAGGCATTCTCGAGTAGTAACNCGGGTCCGCCCCCTCTTGGATCTACGCCTGCGAATATGCAGGCGCTCTTCATCAAGTTATGCACATTAATTGAAAGCTCAGAATTTTGGCTACATAATGATGTTAAAATGAACTTGAATTTAGTTGAAATGTTGAATTTTGTGGCTTGTGGAAGAGGAAAACTGCTTGAGAGGCCGGTATGCAGATTGCAGGTATCACTAAGACACTATCACACACAGTATCAGCCTCACTTTGTATCACTTGAGGCTTGAAGAGGGGGGGGGGGACAGGCGGTGCCCCCAAGCTGCCTCCGTTTTTAAGCCTGTGAGGCTCATACCCGAATTGAACTGCATTTAAAGAATAAAAGTGGGCTGACCATATGCTTTTGATCTATGTGCTAACACTTTTCTAATTAATAATAATAATAAAAACAAAAATCACTACATTATTGTGGAAGGGGGAGGGGGCAGGCCGGCAGGGGTTGGGTATTGTACCCCCGGCCCCTGCCCCATATCCACCATAGCGTCAGGTAATTGTCTGTTACTTGGCATTCTACAAGAGGGGCAGCCCACTGATTTTAGATTATTGATCAAGAAAGTACTTGATATGGCTCAATATGTGTAAATATATCACATCAATACAATAATAAGAGAACGTGTTTTTTTTGTTGGGTTATTTTTATCCCCTCAACCTACCTTATCGTGAACGACGCTTAGCGAGTTAAAAATAAAATCTTTGCGATTGGGTAACTTTTCTCACGTGATTTTGTACAGAAATTATCACCGTGCAAGAGATTGCAAAATGGCGAGCTACATGTACACAACATAGCGAACCGAGGAATTAAGAATCAGCAGGGAGATATCTCCTCAAAGACAAGCTTGGCAAATTGAAATATAGATATCCAGGTTTGACGGTGATTGATTAAACTCAGAGGCCTCAGAATTAGGACTGTGGATAAATTGGTAAGTTGCTTTATTTTTGTCGAGCTGAGACGAGATGGGAGTTGGTTCTGTGTTTTTGTATGCACACACATCGCGATATGGTCGATAAACTGTGCACAGCCAACACACGGGGAAATCTGCACTGGGACTGCACATCACACAACCAATCGACCGGTGCTAGGCCGGACCGGGATGCGAGTTGGGTTTGCCCGGCTAGGCTCGGGATCCGGGAAAGGGATCATATCTCAGATCGCAAGGAAGACATTGTCAGATTGTCCATGGATTAATTCAACTAGACATGGGTAGACACAGAGTTACATGGCCAATTACCTTGTGTGCTTTGATTACATTTTATGCAAAGATTAAGGCAAAAAGGGCGCTACTGTAATGGTAATTAGCTATGGATAGCTCCCTGGAATAGTTTTTGACATTTTTTGACATTGTCACTACTCCAGAGAGCTATGGAGTAGATACAATACCGTGCGTGTAGCACGGCGTTTTCGGATTTTAAATCGCCCAAAATTACTACTTTTTATTTTGTTATTTTCAATTTAATTCCCCTTTGAACTTCCCTAGCTAATCGTTTTTCCCTTCCCACCACAAATCATAATGAATGGGACTTTTAATACCTGTGTTGGAAATATCCAATTTTGTCTCTTTTCCTCTTGCACAGCAGACAGTCCAGTATGAAACTAAATGACTTCCGTTGTAAACATCCGGTTCGGGTCAAAAGGTCACTGTGGTGGAGTTTCTTGGCCACTTTGCAACCCAGAAATCAGAATTTCTGACCGGTATCATACGTGCAAGTACATTCGCAATCGTCCGCGAGCGAGGCCAAAGAGCGTAGCGAAGAGGGCTCACTCAAAGAATAACACACACTCCGAAATGGAAGCGCTATGGTCTCTGCGTACGACAGCTTTTTGCGTGTGTTATTCTTTGAGTGAGCCCTCTTTGCTACGCTCTTTGGCCTCGCTCGCGGACGATTGCGAATGTACTTGCACGTATGATACCGGTCAGAAATTCTGATTTCTGGGTTGCAAAGTGGCCAAGAAACTCCACCACAGTGACCTTTTGACCCGAACCGGATGTTTACAACGGAAGTCATTTAGTTTCATACTGGACTGTCTGCTGTGCAAGAGGAAAAGAGGACAAAATTGGATATTTCCAACACAGGTAAGTCCCATTCATTATGATTTGTGGTGGGAAGGGAAAAACGTAATGCTAGGGAAGTTCAAAGGGGAATGAAATTGAAAATAACAAAATAAAAAGTAGTAATTTTGGGCGATTTAAAATCCGAAAACGCCGTGCTACACGCACGGTATAGTATCTACTCCATAGCTCCTGGAGTAGTGACTATGTCAAAAAATGTCAAAAACTATTCCAGGGAGCTATCCATAGCTAGCGCTAATGCACTTTCGTATCCAGCGACTTTTCATCATCCATTTTACACCAAATTTCATCAAGATTATCAAAATTGTTTTGGTATCTTTCTCACCTTCAACAATGCCAATTAATCTGATTTTTTTTCAAGTTTAATTGGTTGAATCTCTGGGGTTCATCATGTTCGCGAAGTCGCTGCAGGAAATTGAAGTTAGTGCCAAATTTCTGATAATTTCTGCATATATTGAGGTTATCAGGCCGGCTGAACATCACAGAAATTTGGCGATAACTTCAGTTTCCTGCAGCGACCTCGCGATCGTGAACCAATGAAAATTTAACTTGGAATCATAATTAATTGGTATCATTGATGGTGGACTGTACTCTACAAGAAGAAGAAGAAGAAGAAAGGTACCAATAATTTATTTATCAATAAACAATTTTGATAATCTTGATGATATTTGATGAAATTTGGGGCAGACCCGGAGAATAGCGACCAGATTGCGTGCGCACGTCATGTAAAAATTGCAAACATCGGCGGCAGAAGTCCAAAATACACACAGGTAACCATCCACAAAACAAGTCCAAAAGCGACTCTCATTACATTTTATAAACAGAATAATGGTTATAATGTTATTTTTTTCCCCTTCTTCAATATTTCAAGAAATCGATTTTGGTGTTAAAAAGTGTAAACTTGAGCCAACTTTACCAAATGTTTGTTGGTCAAATCTGGTGCAAAAATCATTGCAGACACACTACCGCACGCTTCCATAGGATTGTACACAAATTGCATGCATCGCGCGCATCTGGTCGCTATTCTCTGGGTTTGCCAAATTTGGATAACAAAAATTTGCTGGATACGAAAGTTCATTAGCGCCGCAAAAAGTACCGTACTGCATTTAATTTAATTCTTTCTCCCTTGTTTTCTGGTTTTGGGATCTTAAAAATTTATATTTAACTGTTTGATGAATTTATGCACATAGCTTTGCAAAGGTTTCCTGGCCTGATCGAATCTGGTGCAGAAATTTTTGCTGACGGTCTGCTGCACATAATGCCAGTTTGTACATAAAAATGGTCATGATAAACGGAGGCAGCATGTGCGGAGGTTAATTTAGCTGAACACCAGTTTTTCCCAGGAACCCCTCTTCCAAATGACTGTATTTCAGGGCAGTATTCTTGGCCCTGTTCTCAAAGGTTTGCGATTAATTTATGAAATCGACAATCAAGTTTTTGAACTGTCCAACTATTATTATCATTATCATACATGTATGGTATGGGCATCCTCCTCTGTGCTGGGTTGCTCATTTGCGCCTCATTGACATGCGCGATGTAAAACGTGCGCTCGGTGAAATCAAGACTTTTTCCTGAAAATTTCCAACCGCGTGTAAAGTGAATGGGATGCAGAGAAGGGACCCAAATATTTTGAACAGCAAAAAATGAGAGGGGTGTTCATTTCATCTAAAATGACATCGTTCCTGGTTAGATTTTGCTGAGATATTTCTCACCCATAATCTTTAGGGCATTTGTGATAATATCAGATTAAAATTGAATTGGATATTAATTGACTTCATGCTCTTTTCAAGCTGAAAATTTAGGTGCGCAGATGCAACCTCCCATCATACATGTAGGAGAGTAAGAGATTGCACGTACATNCTGCATTTAATTTAATTCTTTCTCCCTTGTTTTCTGGTTTTGGGATCTTAAAAATTTATATTTAACTGTTTGATGAATTTATGCACATAGCTTTGCAAAGGTTTCCTGGCCTGATCGAATCTGGTGCAGAAATTTTTGCTGACGGTCTGCTGCACATAATGCCAGTTTGTACATAAAAATGGTCATGATAAACGGAGGCAGCATGTGCGGAGGTTAATTTAGCTGAACACCAGTTTTTCCCAGGAACCCCTCTTCCAAATGACTGTATTTCAGGGCAGTATTCTTGGCCCTGTTCTCAAAGGTTTGCGATTAATTTATGAAATCGACAATCAAGTTTTTGAACTGTCCAACTATTATTATCATTATCATATGGTATGGGCATCCTCCTCTGCACTGGGTTGCTCATTTGCGCCTCATTGATATACGCGATGTAAAACGCGCGCTCAGTGAAATCAAGACTTCTTCCTGAAAATCTCCAACCGCGTGTACATGTAAAGTGAATGGGATGCAGCAGGCTTGGGATGCAGAGAAGGGACCCAAATATTTTGAACGGCAAAAAATGAGAGGGGTGTTCATTTCATCTAAAATGACATCGTTCCTGGTTAGATTTTGCTGAGATATTTCTCACACATAATCTTTAGGACATTTGTGATAATATCAGATTAAAATTGAATTGGATATTCATTGACTTCATGCTCTTTTCAAGCTGAAAGTTTGGGTGCGCAGACATGCGACCTCCCTCATACATGTAGGAGAGTGAGAGATTGTGTGGTAAAATTATATTTGGAGCAGAACTATACCATTGGGCATCCAGATCCACATTCCTCCCTAATATTTTAAACATTCTGAATAATTCGCAGGCATCACGCTCTAAGTAGACAATAAAGAAACGTCATGAAAGGGTTCTGGGGCCAAAAATAATAATAATACATGTAGTTGGTAGTACCTTAAACATCCCATGACATTAAAAAATTGTTCAATTTTTGAAGTATAGAATTTTAAAAGCGGCATTTTTCTCATGATAAATCGAAGACAACCTGTAAAAAGACAAGCTCACACATTTAAAAGATCGGGACATTTACTCAAAGAATGTGCACACATTAGAAAAGCCACACATGGAGCCTTGCTCACAGTTACATGTAGGTTGTGTGTGTTGATCATGAAGGAGACGTTTATTTGCTTCTACATTCTTACTCCCTGAATATCATGTTGTATACATGTAAAGTTATTTTGGGTAACATTCATGGTGTGTGCAAGAAAAGAGGGTTTCCTATAATGACCTATAGGTGTGAATGTCGCAAGAATATAAAGAATTATGAATAAACCTCCTGTACACAATTCTTTTCAGGGATTACTAAGAAAGAAGTCAAAGTCAATGGTGACTAAAAAAAGCAGGATGTGGTAAAAGTATGATTTCTTTGGCACCATGCTCATAACCTCTCAGTTGCTTTTAGATTTTTGTGGTTTTTCGCATTCTAGGAGCTCATGAAATGCTATGATCTATTGTAGGTCATGCCAAAACTGCTTATCAAATGTGAAAATAAAAATTACTTTAGTCTGGAAAGATGTCAACAAAATAACACTGATATTTCTGCCCCCAAATAATCTGTACATGTAAGGAGGATAATATTTATTTTGTGAAAGACTGGGTTTAGGCCAGATTAAAAGCATTAAAGTCAGACAGTTGAAAAAAAGAGTTTGAAGCAAATTGGACACAAAATAAGAAAGTGATGAATATTTCAGTGATACGCTTCTCAGACATATGCTTCTCTGCAAGTAGCTTATTGTATCTCATAGTGACCATCCCCCTTTTAAATCCTTAACACAAAAGAAAAACTTCAGAACAAATACATGGATGTGGAGGCGCCGTGGTGTAGTGGTCATGACTTTCGCCTTTCAACCAGAGGGTCGTAGGCTCGAGTCCCACCCATGGCGTTAATTTCCTTCAGCAAGAAATCCATCCACATTGTGCTGCACTCAACCCAGGTGAGATGAATGGGTACCTGGTAGGAATATTTATTCCTTGAAACGCCAAGTGCGCTAATGAAGTGGCTGCCGGGCTAAAGCCAGGGTAATAATGCTGCAATTGTAGAGCGCTTAGAGAATTCTTCATAAAGAGTTGATAAGTGCTATATAAAAGCTGTTCATTAGTATTATTATTATTATAACATAAGTGATTCAACCTACTGCACATGTATTCTTAAAAACAATCAGTCACAATAGATTAACAGAATTTAGAAGTCCATTTCATACATCATAACATGTGACCAAAAAATTGATGTGCTTGAAAGATTACTATTGAGTGAGTGATATCGTTGGAATATTCATAAATTTCATATTTGTTTGTCTGTATTTTCTGCTTTTTAACAAAACAAGATTTTCCTGGTCCAGACCCTGCCTTCTATAATTTATCATCGGAAAATAAAATGGGTGATGTACATGTTGGCAGCAAGTGAGGGAAGATCCGCGAAAATAAAACGACATTAAAAATTTCAGCTTTCCAGAGATATTGTATAAGCTGAAATACTCTAGTGGTTTTATATTTGCGAGTTTCATGGTCTTGGCCTGGCAAAAATGTCCACTCTGTATGATGCGCATTCATGTGATATGTACAAAAGCTGTCAAAAATGTGGAAATAACTTGCCAATGCGTCGAATTGGTCAGAAATTATAGCTATAGTAATTTTATGAAATAACAGGAAGCATATTGGATGAGTACATGTCTTTCTCAATGCTGCAAATCCTAAGAAGTGATGACATGTCCGTGTATAGTCAACATTTGGCACCCACCCATTTGTGTTTAAAGCGAATATCGAGTACTTGCAAAGAACTTCAATTTGGAAAAATGAATGATTAAAATAATCTTATGTTACAAACAAAGCACAACGTGACTTGTGTAGACAAGGGAAAACTAATATGATAACCTTAAACCGGTTAAAAGCGAAATTATGTCATTCTCCACGTGCTCTGTCCACTGCAGCAAACACAGGAAGCAGCGCGTGGGACTGGTATAAAATCTGTCGGCCCGACATGGCCCAATTTTGACCCTTTATTTGCACATTTCTCTGCCATTATACATTTTCTTGCAAAACACTTTGGCACATATTATTTATTCATAGTTCTGAACATTCTTCTCACATTTTGTGCGATTCTGTGAACATTCATTTTATTTTTTTAACAAATACCAGAATATATCTTTAATATTGTACAGCACTCCTCTGCCAAGTTTGTTTCTGGGCTTCAGTGAGGAAGTGACGTCAAGTTGGAACCAAGAATTACATAATATTGATAATGATGAGCGGCTTTTATACAGCGCTTATCAACTCTTCATGAGAATTCCCTAAGCGCTCTACAATTGCAGCATTATTACCCTGACTATAGCAATGCAGCTATTAGGCGCATAAGCTTTTTCAAGGAATAAATTCCTACCAGGTACCCATTCATCTCACCTGGGTTGAGTGCAGCACAATAATTTCTTGCTGTTCAAAGAAAAATAATGCCAAGGATGGGATTCAAACAACCCTCCGGTTGAAAGGCAAGAGTCGGAACTACTACGCTACACTGTAGCTTGCTAATTCACGATTCAAATTTCAATAATATGTTGAGGCAGATCAAAAGACAGAAAAAAAGTGAATAATTATCTTTTTTGATGATAATAAACACATTGTAGTTTGCCAAAAACAAAACAAAATAAAAATGGCAAATACTATGTATGAGAGGACCTGGTTTACGATGTACATGTATTTGAGAATGAATGAAAAGTAGCGAGTTTTGTTGATAAGTTTCCAAATACAGTCAAACCTGTCTACAGAGGCCACCCCAAGAAAAAAAAAATGGCCACTGTAGACAGGTGGTCTCTATCTAGACAGGTTCTATAACATGCATTTTCACCTGGAGGGAATCAATTTAAGTGGCCACTATAGACAGGTGGTCACTATAGACAGTGGCCACCATTATAGACAGGTTTGACTGTATTGTTGGTACACATGTACATATACATGTACATGTAGCTCCTTAGAAGTCCATCCTGACATTTTTCAGGACTTGATCTTTATATTTCCTTTAGGGAGCCAACCTCATGATACCATATGCTATAAAACCTATATTTTAGCACATTAAATAGAATTCAGACATACTTCAAATTAGCAGACTGTTCATGCTTTTGAAAGATCATGGTACACAAGTCTATAGATGGGCATTAAAGCACAAGTACAGGTTCGGTAAAAGCGAATATTTTCATCACCAGATATTATCTTCAAATCTATATGAAATGAATTATAGTATCATAAACATATTACACAAAAGATTGTGCGAAAAATGAAAGAGTTTTTGGAAAAGCTATAACCTAAAATGTGCAAATTTTTATAGCGTGGTGCTTCACCACGCTATTTCAATAATTTCTTTCTTGATAAAGGACAACTTCCCATGCTCAGAATTGGATGAAAATTTATGAATTTAATTGTTGTGTATATCTCTATATCATTCTATTTTCAAATTTTGGAAATAACTTTGTATATACTCGATAAGGAGCAAAATAATGCTATAACCAAGAGAGGGCGCTAAATATGATTTAACGGTCAAATTCAAATTTTCAAAAGAATCAGTTCGTGAGAAAATATGCTAATAAATGTGTATACATAGGAATTACATGTCATGATAAATATCCCCATAATTCACATTTCTTCATCTTTACCAACACTGTACTTGGGCTTTCAATGAGTGATGAAAATCAGCAAAATCATGGTCCCTAAATTTGTGGAGAAAAAAAAACAGCCAAAATTCCAGCTTCTACAGATGATGTACTTGTAGATGCAATGTGCTTTTTTCAAAATAGGCCTGGTACATACCCATTAAATGTTGAATTTAATGACCCGACTGCGGTGTACTGCAAATTAATAGTAATGAAGGTCTTCATGTTTAGCTAGTACTTCAAACTGATTTACGTGTATATGTTCATGTATGGCTTCTCCATTCCTCTAATGAACACTAACGTTTTCTTTTTTTCTACTTGTACCTTCCGTCTTTCAGACTGCCTACATTCTTTCATGAAAGCACCCTGCTTTCTCGGATCTTAGATCGTACAATGAATTGCAGCTGAGCATTGAGTTGTTTTTCATCTTCATCATCTTATTCCAACGCTGTGCAAAATGTCCTCCTCGCATCCACGCGGTAAGTGTTCTTATTTAATAAGTCAATTCATCAGTAGTGCGAGTGATTGATCTGTGAAATAGTAAGAAGTCTGCAAACGAAAAGTCATGTACTCAAATTTTTCACTCCTGTTCGCTTGACAAAGAAAATCAAAATCTTTAATAAGGAATTTTTCTATAATTCCAAGAATCCATCATTTTTGCGTTGTATTTCTAGTCAATTATTACTGGCTATCTTTTTTCATTATTACACATTCACATTACAAATCATGCCAATGGGTAATTAATAAAGTACAAGGAGGTTATTGTTTTTCTGCAAATGTCCATGATAGTTGATAGAATATGGTTTATGTGCTAGGTTGGGAAAGGAATGTCCAAAAGCCCCAATTTTATTGGGCTTGATGATGATGATGGTGATGATGATGATGATGATGATGATGATGATGATGATGATGATGATGATGATGATGATGATGATGATGATGAGGATGATGATGATGATGATGATGATGATGATGGTGGTGGTGGTGGTAGTGGTGGTGATGATGATGATGATGATGATGATGATGATGGTGATGATGGTGATGGTGATGGTGATGGTGATGGTGATGGTGATGGTGATGGTGATGGTGATGGTGATGGTGATGGTGATGGTGATGGTGATGGTGATGATGATGATACTTATGATTATGATTATGATAATGATTATGATAATGATGTTGAAGATGGTGATTATAATGATGATGCGGATGATTACAATTAGGATGATGTGATGAAGATGATGATGGGGGTGATGCAATTATGATGATTTCAATTCAATTCATATTTATTTCATTCAAAAGTTAAAAACAAAAAAACAATTTCATGTACAAGGTAAAATATACAAATAAAATCAAATGAGGGAACAGCTAGAAAGAACAAAGTCTTATGAGATGCTGCCACCAAATAATACATAAACTATGAACCAAGTAACACAACATAAAAAGTTTGATGATGATGGTGATGGTCATAGTGATGATGATAATGATGGTGATGATGTTGAGGATGAAAATGATACATGCAGATGTTGATGATTAATGATTTATAATGAAAAATATGGAGAAAGTGATGATCATAGTGACAGTAATCATGATAGGATAATTATGCTACTGTACGTTTTAGTATGATAATGATTTTAGATGATGATGATGGTGATGATGATGATGATGATGATGATGATGATGATGATGATGATGATGATGATGATGATGATGATGATGAGAATGGTAGTATTAATACAATAGGTGATGGTGAAGATGATGAGGGTGATGATATGGTCATTATTATTTTAGCCCTGATGATGGAGATGCAGTAAAAGGATGTTCCATTATCCAAAATTTCCCAATGTCTACGAAAGCTACCGGTACTATTTGCATGGTTCTCAGACAAACAGATGCATGGATTTGATTTTATTTTCTTCAATTGATTCAGCTTATTATTATTTTGGAGGAACAGATTTGGAGATGCTAAAATGTGTCTAAATGGTAAGTATAACTTTTATCAAGATGATCACATTTTCAATATCAAATCCCTTTTCGCCTTGTTCAGTCATGCCTGAATGACAGCGGGAGTTATCCTGATGTCGTAGTTTCGACTCTTGCCTTCGAATTAGAGGGTTGGCTGTTATAAAACCCGCCTATGGTATTAATTTTCTTTAGCAGGAGATTCATCCACATTGGGCTGCACTCGACCCAAGTGTGGTGAATGGCCTCGCAGCAGGAATGTTTGTTCCTTGAAATTCCATGTGTGCTGGTGTTCGACGGGCTAAAGCCAGGGTAATAATGCCGCATTTATTGTAGAGTGCTTCAAAGAGACTTGTGCTAAAGAACTAGTGCATACAGTACTACATTAATTACACTGGTCAACAAAATTTTACTTTTTGAAAGTTGTCGGCGATTTTTTAGCTGATTTAGGGTGAATCTGATGCGCTGAATCCAAAAATCACATTGGTTTTGTCCAATCAGGTCAAGTTTTCGAGCTATCCCCACATGTTGTTTTTTACGTTTTGTTCACATGTACACATGTGTAGATCCCTTTTGGAAGGTGTTGATGGAATAAAATGACATGGCAGATGAATATTTTGGTTCGAAATGATTATACTGATAGGAAGAAATATTAAAGTCATATAATAATGGGTAATTTTGCTGAAAATGGCTCAGTTTGAAGCCATGAAACCTCAAAATCCTCTAAAAATTCGGATGAGGAACTCATATGGTTATTTTTTCAAAATTAAAGGGTAAGACCAGCCAAAATATTTATTTATGAACAGCAGAACATAAATGTAGTAAAAAAGACCCAAAAAGTTTAAGGAAAATTTGAGAGGTAAAGAGAAAATGCAGAATTTTTAATAATATAAAAAGTGATGAAAATAATGCCAAAATCACTATACAAATATCCAAATTTGGTGACACTGGTGATAAGATAATGGCTCGTTCACCATTTATCCTTTATCCATGGATGAGAATAAATACCTATAATTAAAAAAAAACTCAGAATGTTCAGATTTTTAAAGAAATTTAACAAACATTTTAATATTTCCATTTTTATGAAACTGAATAATATTTCATGTACTAAAACAATTGAATTTCATAAGATTTTATCATTTTAATTAATAGATTGTCATAAATATAAATATATATATTCACAATTTTCTTATATAAACATGATAACATGGTACATCTGGTAATAAAAGGTGTCACGGAAGTTGCCAATTGGTCTATAATGGTGTTTATTATTTTCATCATTTTTTAAATTAAAAATTCATAATTTTCACAAATTCTGTTTGTTTTTCCTCAAACTTTTTTTGTTTTGTTTATCTAATTCATATTCTTATGTTGAAAAATAAGTATTTTGGCTGGTCTTCCAGTTCAGTTTTTGTCCAATAACTTTATACTTTGCCCCATCAAATTTTTTGAGGATTCTAAGGTTTCACAGCTTCAAACTGAGGGATTTTCAACATAATTACCAGAAAATATTAGACCTGAATATTTATTGCCATTAGTATAATCATTTGTAACAAAAATATCATATTTCCATGACATTTCAGCCCACCAAACCCTTTAAAAGTGCTCCACACATGCATTCAAGTGTACAAAACATAAAAAACAACATGTGGGGATAGCTCGGAAACTTGACCTGATTGAGCAAAACCAATGCGATTTATGGATTCAGCACAGGTCTCAGATTTACCATAAATCAGCTGGAAAATCACAGACAACAAATTTGCTGTTGACCAGTGTTATCATTATTATTATAGACTGCCATTTTTTTTTAGTGCAGTAGACATTAAATACAATGTAATAATCTTATGTGCTGCTGGGGTGGTTCGGTTCATTCCGCACTCCCCTTCTCCTGATTCTCGAGAACTTCTATTAAATGTCTAGGTTACGGAGTACATGTATGTCTTCAGAAATGTAGGTTAGCAATCCCATTACCCTCCATCTCTTGTTCTTATGCCTCAGTAAAAACACTCATAGAGGATGAATGACAATGAAGCAGCCATAAACTGGGCTTTGGAAAGTCACTCTACATGTATTATGGAGACATAAGTACAGATACATGTAGATGGTAGATGCACACTGAGTTTCAGTGTAAGCGAATGTATACATAGCTGGAACTTTGCCATGTTATGGGAGGTTACGTTCATTCCAGAGCCATTATCAATTCCATTACCCTCTTTCTCCGGTTCTAATGCCTCAGTAAAAACATTCGTAGAGGAGGAATGCAATCTACATGTAGACATGTAGTGACCATAAACTGGGCTCTGGAAGTCACTCTACATGTATTATAGAGAAAAAAGTATGCATAGATGGTGATACAGAAGACGCACATGGAGTTTTAGTGTGAGTGAATGTATGTATACTTCAAGTGTGCATACATAAGCTTGGTCTTATGGATGGTTACGTTAATTCCAGATCCATTATCAATTCAATTACCCTCGACCTCATGTTCTTATGTCTCAGTTATAACACTCCTTGTGGAGAAATGCCAGCCTAGCAACCAGTAACTATGTGTGTACCAATATATCCATGCATACAGTCTTTGTAGGCCTTCACTACAAGTGAAGTTTGAGGATGCACTTGAAGCGATCTACACACTGTACATGGTGATACCTGTACTATGCACAATGAGTTTCGATGTATTAAAAACGAATGTGCTGCAAGTGTAGGCTGAGTCTTGGCCTTATTCAAAGTTAAACCAATCGCAATGGGTGGTTAGACTCATTCCAGAGCCATTATCAATTCCATTACCCTC
>BQKZ01004189.1:0-52592 GCA_036244855.1 Temnopleurus reevesii
ATATACGAACGATATAAAGGCCGATAAGTTGGTCTGTAAAACTTAAATTATATTTATATACAAACCAAAATGTCGCCGTTTGTGAATCCACTAATGGCCTAAAAATAACCAGTACGCATGCGTCTTTGACGTCGTTTGCAAATCCACTAAGGCCTCAACATGGTTGGTAATAAGTAAGTCTTCTTTGACGCCGTTTACCAAATCAACTAACGGCCTCAAAATGGTCTAAATAAATGTATTACGTTTTGACGCTGTTTGCGAATTCACTGACGGTCCCAACATAGTCTGTTTAAAGTATCATAGTGTATCTTCTTTGACGCCGTTTGCGAATTCACAAACGGCCTAAAAAAGGAGTCGGTACAGAGAATTACATTTTGACGCCGTTTGCAAATCCACAAACGACCTCAAAATGGTCTGAATAATGTGATAGGTTTTGACGCCGTTTGCGAATTCACTAACGGCCCCAACATGATCTGTTATCCTAAATGCGTCTTCTTTGACGCCGTTTGCGAATTCACCAACGGCCTAAAAAAGGAGTCGGTACAGAGAATTACGTTTTGACGCCGTTTGCAAATCCACAAACGGCCTCAAAATGGTCTGAATAATGTGTTAGGTTTTGACGCCGTTTGCGAATTCACTAACGGCCCCAACATGATCTGTTATCTTAAATGCGTCTTCTTTGATGCCGTTTGCGAATTCACTAAAGGCCTCTAAATGGGCGGTACATAATGAATTGCGTTTTGATGCCGTTTGCGATTTCACTAATGGCCTAAAAAAGGAGTCGGTACAGAGAATTACGTTTTGACGCCGTTTGCAAATCCACAAACGGCCTCAAAATGGTCTGAATAATGCATTGCGTTTTGACGCCGTTTGCAAATCCACAAACGGCCTAAACACTTTTCTTTTTTTCTCACAATGAAAAGAGAAATACGTTTCTGAGGCCGTTTGCAAATCCACTAACGGCCTCAAAATAGTCTGTAAAACATTTGTCTTATTTGACGCCGTTTGCGAATCCACTAACGGCCTCTAAAAGTTCAGCATAACCAGTATGTCAAGTGCACACTTTTTTTTGGGGGGGGGGGCGGTTTGGGGGCGCTAGCAAATTTATTATACTGACCATTTTGAGGCCGTTAGTGGAATCTCAAACGGCGTCAGAGAAATTGCCTAAATAGTAGAACATTTTGAGGCCGTTAGTGGATTTGCAAACGGCGTCAAATTGTGTCATAAATAGACGTTCAATAAGGCCTTAAAAACGCTCGTATGTTACAGACGACCGAATCGACGAATTTAGTCATTGTAAAATAACACCTGTTACTGTACTTTAATGACATACTTTAATTGCTTAATATAATTAAGAGGGTAACACATTCCATTGCCTAGCACCTCATTCGATACTACATTTACTAAGAATAAGGTTTGTACATTGTTGTATATTAAAATGATGTATCGATGACACCTAAAAACATTTTTATAATAATAGGAAGATAAATTATTAAATTATATAAATTATTTACACATTAAAAAACATAAATACATTTAAAATACTTTACCCGCTCATTGAACTAGGGTAGCCATTTGATTCAGAGAAATATTTCTTTTGATGGGATACATGTACATCTGTACATGTATATACACTGTATATTACAATTAAAAATCATTCTTGCGGCCCTTTTTTTTATTTTTTGTAATTTTTTCAGTATGGCTTGAAAATTGATTGCCCCAAACTTCACTGCAATAATCTATTTGTGATTGAATTAAACAATTATATAATGATTTTAATGAACTTTCATCTACGTAAGGTTTCAAACTTTTTAACATAGCAAGTCCGGCATATCCCTTTTTACACAAATTGTTAACATGATCAGTCCATAATGAGGAATAAAAGAGGGATTTCTACCCAGGGCATCCTTCTGTCCATTCATTTTTCTAAGCAAATCTACGAAGTCTACAAATGCACTTTCATATTCAGCCGTGATTATGGAGATGACTTGTTCTTTTAACGTCCCTTTTTGTGTGTACACCGGCAGAAATGCCGCTGGATACGAAAGTGCATTAGCACCGTCCCTTTTAACGTTACTTTTCTTCTTCAAATTTTCACTATTTTCAGATTTTTTTTCTTGGATGCCCCCAATGACTATAGCCTGATACAGCACCAAGTCCAAGGCACTGGAAAATCTGTGAAGAAGACATTGAAAAAAAAAAAGATTGATCGTTAAAAATGATGACAATGCATACCAAGTATTTGCACTAAAATTTTGCTGGGACACAGAATCAGAGTGTACAGAGCTTTAGCACAGCTAAAACTGCATTGATTAAAGAATCATGTGGTACCCTAACATATTTCTTTTCTGAAAATCAATTAAATGATAACTTATGACCAACAAAGTTGAACAAACACCTTCAACTTTCGTTGCTCAAATTTTCTAAATCTCCATCCAGTGGGTGCTGTCCCAGTAGAACAATCAGATTACCAAAAATAGACTGGGGAAGAATATTTGTGTTAAGACAGTCCAATGCCCGAGTATTCATTGGATCTTTCAAGTACGTTACTTTTTATCAGTAATGTACTTTTCAACTTCATTCGGGTAGGGTGATGTGGCGCAAAAGATTTATTTCAATTTGTTTGTATGTTTTGTCCTGGAATCTGTTGGCATGAGTTTGCAACACTGTAATTTCATCCCTGATCTCAGCCTCAAAATTGTCTAAAATATACTGGGTGATTTCACGTACAGTGTTTATTTAGCACTAAATCATGCCATTGTACCTATCAACCTCTATGAAATTTTGGATTTCTAGAGTATCTTGGACTATTGTGAGGCTGAAATCAGTACAAAATTACACATATTTTTTTATAAAAATCACGCCAACAGAGTCTAAAATATTTTTTTTAAAAATGGATATATGCTTCATTTTAATTTTGCTATCCTGGAAATATAGATTCTTAGAAGGGTTTACTTTCTCATGCCCACCAAGACTGGATAGGATCCTTGGCCAGTGTCTGTCTGATGAAAAGGAAAATTGTTTTATTTCTTAAATCCCTTTTCACAGAGACCTCAGTCTTGGGCCTACGCCATCCCTGGCTAAGTCACTACCTGACTGCATCCCTGTTCATCTGAAGCGAAACTCCCAAGTCTAGAAGATGAACTTATTAGTTCAAAAGCCACACAGTTTACATATTGGGGCTCATTTTTAGCCTTAGGGTTATTACCCCCCCCCCCCCCCCAAAAAAAAAAAGAAGAAAAAGACGGTTAGGCCTAGGGTTAACATATATAACATAAGCTCTTAATTTAAAGACAGTCACTTGTCTAATCTACCTGCTTGATTATGACAATCAAAAATCAGATACTCCACAAAAATTAAATTAATGCAGTATGGCAATATTTTGTCCAAGATTTCATTTATTTTGATAGCTTAAGATCTATGTTTTTCCTGAAAAAAATGTATATTTCAAAGTAAAGAATTTGACAAATATTGAAGCAGCCCCATAGTTTGTGAGAAGCAGGAGGGGAATATAATTTGACATGGCCCAACAGAATTGTATTTATATTTTGATATAATTTTTTTAAACCAGTTATAGATTAAGAATTTTGATATGTTTTCATCCATTTTAACGCTGTGGTTGTACTGAACACAACTAGTGCTGGATATAAAACCATTTATGAATTGGCATTCTTGTTCAAATTAGGTTTCCTTGGAATAATGGCAGAACAATTTACATTGAACTTAGAAGATTGCAGAGAGACTTGTTACTTTTATGCTTTGACCAGACGTTCAGAGCAGAGTTTGGTCAAATCGTCTGTGTTTTCACGAAGTGACGGGGGCGCAAGAGAGTATTGTTACACAAAATGAGTTACAAATCCATTGAAACTTAATTCTATAGAATTAACACATTGTTCGATAGGATGCCCATTGAAATGGTGCTATGTCAGGATATATTTGTCTTGATGCAATAATACCATTTGGATCTCATCACTTCATGAAAACACAGATGAAATTTCATCTGACAGATGTTTGCTTCTTAATAGCTTATTTGCAACATCATTTCTGTGTTTTCTTAACATGCTTACTGAGCTTGAGAAATGTCCTCTATTAGACCATATATGATGTACTTCTCATGTACTCTAATAACTTCAATCTGAGAGATGTCATATTCATATTGGTATAAGAAAAAGATGAGAAATCGAGCTCACAATTTGACAATTAATTAAGGCAGTCTGCTCTTTTCATTGAAGGCATTATGTACCAGCCATTCGTTTAACATGGAGCTGTGTCATAGATGTGTCGTGAATTTCCACAAACTGTTACACCAACCAGCACTATGCAATGCAACATTCCATTCACATAGATATATGGTAAGTATAACATTTGAATAATCTTTGAGAAAATTTTTATGCTTTGGTCCAATCATAATACTAAAAGACATGATCAGAGATCAGTGAAAATGATATCAAGAGGGGGAAGAGGAGCAAGATGGATGGAGGAGGAGACAGAAGGAAGAAAATAATGAAGAGGAAGGAGGGAGGGAGGAGGTGGGAGGAAGAGGAGGAGAATGATAGTAGTTGTGATTTTGGTCACAATGATGAATGTAATCAATCAAATCCATATTATAAGCATATTTCAGAAATTTAGAGTAGGCCAACTGATGGAGGTCTAAATAAATTAGACTCGCATATGGTAGTGATGTAACCAAGCATCAATTGTGAATGATCTACAAAATAGCTCCGAATCAAAGTGAAAAAATGCCAAAGTTGAAGACTCTCACATATCATGTAGAAATGTTTGTAGGTCTGATGAGGGAAAAAAGTTCACCAGACATAGTATGATTTTGAAGCCCATTCCTGTTCTACTTATTTCTCTATTACTTTCATGTTGCTCTAGGGATCAAGGCCAGACCCAGACTCAGAAATCCCAATAATCCGTGTTCCCAAAGCATTACAGAAGAAGGTCCAGGACCTACAGCAGGGTCCAAGGAGAGGTCCAATTAAGTGGAAGGGTAGGATCTTCACAGCTAGACCAGGAACTGAGATAATCTCATCGAAGAACAAAGAACGCAACCACTACCTCAATCAAGGCTATGATAAGTTTTCCCCTCCAAGGCTCTCATCACAGGGTTGGAAAGCTAGTCAATCTAGGGGAGACTACTTCACCATTCTAGCTTACAAGGGGGTAAGTATCTATAGATCATTTAATGTGTAGGTTTTGTATGTGCACTTGCAAGCTCAAGAAATTCTTGGATTTCACAAAATGTAGTATATTATATTGCTGGAACGATTAGGAGTCCCGTTCCAATTGTAATGGCTTGTGATTTCTTTATGGAAATGCAGTTATTAAAATTTCCTTTTCAAGCTATAGATATGAAATCTGGGGGGGTGTTTCATCAAGATTTGTCGCAGCGACAAGGAGTCATTTTCCGACAGTTCCCATGGCAACTGTCAGCGATAATGCTTTACATCCAATCACAATCAAGGGATTTGTCTGCGCTGACTAAATGTCTCGGCGACAAATCTTGATGAAACACCCTCCTGATGCATTATTATAATTTTTTCTACTGCCATTCAACAATTGTAGAAAAATACCTTTATCGATATTTATATCTTTATTTCTTTCTTATGGAAATGAACTTACATCTTCTTTTTTAAATCCAAAACAATGTTTACATAGATATGGGACCCTGACAATGTGCCATATAGAAAGGGATGCTGTCTTAAGACTTTATGAAGGCATCATCATTGCTTCAGTAACATATAGTAAGCTGGACGTCACTGGATACCTTATTCATCATGTGCTATTTTACATAATATTATTTGATATTGTTATGCCTCCAGAATCCATCCATTTCTAAGAAAGGAGACAGTGAATTAACAGCTCATGATGAGGAGATAATGACTTTTCAAGACCTGAAACTGGAACCTTCTCTTGTAAAATGTTTAGATGCTATAGATATAGTAACTCCTACAAGTATTCAGGTATGTTGAATTTTAGAGATCAGATCAACTTATTTAATTAATTAATTAAACATGAATGCATACATGATTGTATGCAAGTGAATTTGACTGCTAAAAGATCTCTAAAGGTTGGCCTACTCATGCCCAGAAAGCACCCTACATTCACTTGACTTTTTAGAACAAAGTAGGATGAAAGTCAACTTCCTTGATATACAAAGTCTAAAATGCTTTGAGTTATATGTTATATGCTTTATAAAAACTTTCAGTAGAGTTTAATTCTCTATAACATACTTTCTCTTATAAAAACAAATAATTAGTAATTGATATTAAATCAAATTGATAAAAGGATGCAAGATGAAAAGAAAGTAAGAAAAATATCACTGGAAAGATAAAAACATTCTTTGTTAAAATGTGCTTAAGACCCCTATGTTTACCAACCCAAAGAATAGTGTTAAATTGCATTTTACAAAACTATTTTTCCTACTCACTTTAAATTCTCAGGGGTACAATGTGGTTAATGATGAAATAATGCTTGTTATCTTCCAATGATCATCACTCATCCTCTGTCTTTCTACCTCTCCACAAAGTTGTCTTCTATACCAGTCATTATGAAGGGTAGAAACACACTGTGTGCTGCAGAGACCGGTAGCGGGAAGACCCTCTCATACCTGCTTCCTTTGATGCAGAGACTGGCGGAGGAGTCTAAGCTGACAGGTGCAGTGAACCGTGAGACTGGACTACCAAGGAGTATAGTGCTTGTTCCTGTTGGGGAGCTTGCTCATCAAGTCTGGGTAAGGGCGTGTTTAGAATATTTCAAGATTTAAGATGTCTTTTTTGAGACTTCAACTCTTCTTATTTCTGTGATTTCAGTAAATTTTCCCCAAATCTGCTGATCTCCTATTTGAGTTAGATGTTCTCCCACTCTTCTCCTTTTCTACCATGATTTTGACAAAAATGAATCCAAATCAATAAATTTCGTCCAATATTGAAATATATGTCTTGGGAGCACTAGAGAGCTTTGATAATCCAAAAATGACACCTAACCACAAAATGTTAGCACTATTTCCAGATTATGTGTGCAACTTGCATACTGAGCTGGAATTTTCTTTTTGCTTGTGGTACTGAGCAATGAGTAATAAGGCTTGGATTTAATGGATTTTTATGCCTCCGCCACCGTAAGGTGGTGCCGGTGGCATTATGTCATTATGTTTTTGGGTTGTCCGTCCGTGCGTCCGTCCATGCACCCGCCCAGACCTTGTTACCGCGATAGGTTCAGAACCGCTGGACGGATTTTGGGCAAACTTGGCTCAAAAATGCATAAGCATGTGAGGATGAACTGATTAGATTTTGGGTTCAATGGGTCAAATGTCAAAGGTCACAGGGCCCAAAAATTTGTAAAAAAGCACCCAAAATAGCTTGTTACTGCAATAAGTTCAGAACTGCTGTACAGATTTTGACTAAACTTGGCTCAAGTATGTATAAGCATGTGAGGATGAACTGATTATATTTTGGGTTCAGTGGTTCAAAGGTCAAAGGTCACCGGGCAGAAAAAACTTGTATAAAATCACCTGATAAAGCTCATTATTGTTAAAACTTATAACAGAAAAATTGAACCACTTTCTTTCAAACTTACAGTGTGTAGCTCAATTATATATATGCATGTGGAGAAGAACTGATGAGATTTTGGGTTCACAGGGTCATAGGTCGCAGTGCCCAAAATTTGTTAAAAAAAATTTTCATTTCTGATGGCATATGGAACAAACAAGCCGTACATATCTTTCTGATTGCATGATGGCGGAGGAATAAATTTCGACCGTGCGCGGTCGAGGATTCATCTAGTTGTATTCTATGTACACTTACAAATAATCCTCAAAATTGTTGATTCTATAATTTAGCTCTTCTTATTCAAAAGAATATGCATTGAAATTTATGTAACTTTTATCACTAAAATGAATTAAAATATATAGACTTACCTGATTCTCATTTTTTCTACTTTCAGGAGGTTTCCAAGATTCTAGCAGAATCTGTTGGACTATCAGTGCATAACATTGATGGAGAATCCAGTTTGGTCAGTATCATATTTATCCTTCAGATGTCACATTGAGAGTTTAAGATGAACTCTTAAGATGTCACATTGAGAGTTTAAGATGAACTCTTCAGATGTCACATTGAGAGTTTAAGATGAACTCTTCAGATGTCACATTGAGAGTTTAAGATGAACTCACCTTCCAGCAATTTTCATGAATAAAACTGTATTATTGTCTTAGTTTCTGGATTCTTCTCTCTTTTATTTGGGGGGGGGGGGCAGTCCAATTAGAGGGTCATGAAATTGTGCCTGTATACATGGTAAATTTGCTTTGACAAAGAGCATTATGCTAATAAAATTTTTGAATGTTTGTACTCTTCATTTGGCGATTAATTCATTGTGTATAAAGAAAGAGACTATCATAATGTATAAATAGAAAATATTGAGAAATTGAGAATGTTTTGTCGATCTAGCTTATTTCACTCTACTGCTGAAGGAAAGCCTCATCATCCATTGTCCATTTTTTAAAATTTCTTTTGCTATTCTTTCCCATGTGAATCATTGTATTCCTTGAGGTCGTCCATTCATCCATCTCCTGCTTTGTCTGCCTCTTCTTCTGGTGTATGTCTTGGGTTCAGTTTGTTATTTTATGTGTCCATCTGCTATCACTTCTTGCTACATGTTATGAAAATATCCATTTCTTTTATTTTATTTCCTGTTCTGTATTTTTGAAGTGCTGTTTTCATTTTCAGATCTTGATTTCTACCTCTGTTTTCCAGTCATAATTTTTTCCATGTAAACTCTCAGAAACTTTCATTTTCCCTCATATTTTTGTTTTGTCAGAACAAGTTGGAAATTGGTGTCATAGTCTCTTCGGAAATTTATTGTAGATACATATGTAATTTCTTAATAGATGTGAAAGTACTGGCAGAATCGTTTTTTAATGAAATACTGAGAAAACAACTGTTATTTTGAAAAAGTCTGAAGCACCAATATATTTTTTCTTTGTTATATTGGAGCATACTGACTTTTGTTTTGTTTTGTTTTTGTTGTTAATATGTATATATATTTTCCCATTCATCTACACAGAAAATGATAGAGCAGAAGTTCAGCTCCTCTACAGACATCATCATATCAACCCCTGGCCCTCTCATCAATGCTGTAAGACAAGGTAAAAACCTCTTGGATGTTTTGAAGCATACAAGATAAATGATTTTGGAATTGTATTAGAATATTACAGGACAGTTTCATAGATGAACAAAGCTTGAAAAGATGATGAATCCATGCATAATCAGAAACGGAAAGTTCCGGCCTGTTAAAGAACAATACTCCCTCTTGGTTATTGGCGAGCAGTGCAAAAGCACTACCTTTCCCCCTCAAAAAAACAACAACACATTACTTGAATGCGGGTCACCTTCTTTTGGACATATCTAGACCATATCCAAACAGAGACATTCTCTCCTGCCTTGGCTGCAGCTAGCTTACATGCATGCTTACTCTCTCTCTATTCATAAAGCCTAGCAAGGGAAAGTCTTTACTTTTCGGTTTTCAGAGTACGGTAATCAGAATATGAGACAAGCAAGATATATGTTCTCATCTGAAATAGTAACAAAACAAATTTCTAAAATATTAGACAATCTGCATTCATATTCAAAATGTATTCCTCTTTGGAAGCAGTTATCAACCTGTTACAGTAGTCCACACTCTATATTTTTTCAGATGAAGAATTTAAAAATTGTAGGTGCAGTTTTTACTCAAAACATGGAAGTATTGAATAGAAATAATACTGTTCCAGTGAATGTAGTCATATATGATTGTGGATTGTGAAGTTAGATTCATTCTCATTCATTCTCCTCACCAGGTTTTGGTAGCCTAGATTCAGTATCTCATGTTGTGATTGATGAATCAGACACAATGCTAGATGATAGCTTCATTCATCAGACATTCAAAATTCTCAAGCAAGTCACTGTGAGTATTTATATTTTTCTTCTAAAAGATACCTTCCATTTACCACCCCCTTTCAGGAGAATGACTTCCCATTCCTCTTTGTAGATGGAGATATAAAGAACATCTGTAGGTCAGATGTATTGAAGATTGCAATGAAGTATGATTCATTCATTTTTAATGGTAATTTTCAAGGGTAATTTTTGCATTTGAAGGAAGAACAAATAAAAACTCAAGTAGTGGTAATAGAAAATGAAAGTTTGTAGTTTTGATAAAGTTCTCAAATAACATCCAAGAGATTTACCTGTAACAATCTTGATGGCTCTATTTTTGACACCTTCCTTATGTTACTTCCCAATTTTGCGAATGCCTTGAGTTGCAGATTTAGCAATCGTTGATGTGTAGATTTCAGATAGCTAGTATGCACCCTATCCCGGTTCATATTGTTGGATTTCTTCTTGATTAAAGTCGCCACTCGAATTCTCCTGGCCTTGTCATGGCTTTCTCTTGCTATTTAGAGTTCACAGAATTGAATGAAACTTACAGTTAATCAGCAAAATTTTAAATGAATATCTGCCATACAATTTTTGATGGAAATGCACAATTACAAATACAAACTAAAAAAAAATACTGCAATCATGTTGTTATATTGTTACCCCAAATGTTTGTTTCTTGTATTTAGCAACACCAGTAAAAGCATATGCCAATAAAATACATAACATTTCAGCAATCTTGCATTATTCAAATTTCATCATTATTTTTCCAAATAAGAAATGAATTCTTGCATGTGATAAAAATGTCAGGATTGCTTATCCAAATCTTTCAACCAGAACTAGGACTAATATGATAAGCATTTCTGCAATTGAAAGATTATGAATGGCATCTATGAGAAATTAGCAAAGCCCAATAATGGTTATGGAGGAAATTAGTTTTTCCCCCTTTTTCTTCCTTGTTCCAGATTGGAGAAGGGAAGGCTTGTAAGGTAACGGCCCCTGGGGAAGCTCAACTAACCATGGTGGGTGCTACCATGCCCAGGAAAGCTACTGATCTCTTGGCTGATATTGTGCCTGTAAGTTTCTCACCATTCTTTGTTTGGTTTTGTAGATATTAGTGTAATGGATATTTGGGGGATTCATACAAGGTAATATGTTTTCTTGGGCGGTGTTTCACCAAGTTACAAAAGACTTTAAAACTGACTTTAAGAATGACTGGTATCAGTATTTTCGCTTAAAATGGATAATATTATGAGTATTCAGCAAAATAACCGATACCAGTGAAAGTCATTTTTAAAGTCTTTTATAACTTAGTGAAACAATCACCCTGGTGTGCCAGGATGCATCTCCAAACATTTATGGTCTTGCCCAAACAGCATTGAGCTGCTGCTGGCAGGTTCATTATTTATTTATTCATCACATTTTATTTTGACAGGGTAGCCCCATCAGTAATCAAAGTACTGTTCTTCCTGGGGGCCCTGTATTGTACCATTGTTCAGCACCAGGATTTAAGGAAATCAAACTATATGATGACATACCTAATTAGTGCTTCAAAATCAAGGCATGCTTCACCATAGTTTCTATGTCATGTGCACTTATGCATTTATACTTTGAAGCTAAGTTGATATTTTTCTCAATTTTATGAATGAGGCTTCACAATCCGACTCTCCTTTCTTTAAATTTTTGATGAGCATGTTCTCATCACCTTAAGGAGATAACGAGAATATGCTCTTTGTAATGTTGAGAGTAGTTAGGTCCTTTTCAGGACCACTCACATCAGGACAGATAACTTGTTGTGCTGCGAATTCTTCCTCTCATTATTCATCCATGAGTGAAACCTTCAAACAATACTTTTGTAGATTCTTTCATAGATTCTTTCACAGGTGGCCAGATTGAGTGAATCTTAAATAGATGATGTTCGATTATTATGAAAGAGGGCCTTTTATTTCTCTGTATTTCATTTTAGGCTGAGAACCTTGAGGTAATTTCCACCCCCCATCTTCATCGTATCATGCCTCACGTTCCTCAGAAGTTCATCAAGATGCATTCTCAAGACAAAGCAGGTATGTTTATTTTTGGATTTTTGTAACTATATATGGGGCCTATACTCAATAAAATACAGGAAGAATGACAATTTAGCAATATGTATTTGGTAACAATAATTAGGTTGGTTCATTCAGTAATAGGCTCCTGATAGTAGACCTACCAAATATCAGATTTGTATTCCTACTATATTCAATACTCTTTCACTGATGATAAAGGATATTAAAAAATCCAAAGATGGCTCTAAGTTTTTTTTTTCCTTATTCCTCATATCAGTTCTTTAATACTCTCTTCTATCTCATTTTACTTCTGTTTTTAATTTGCAGTTAAAATGTTGGAGCTTGTAAAGAAAGAACAGAAGAGACGTATCCCAACGATGATATTCTGTAACACAGTGTCTACCTGTGATTGGTTGGCACATTTCCTCACTGAGAATGGAGTCCCAGCCCTGAGACTGCACTCAAAGATGGGAGGCAAGGTATGATAATAAATGTTTAGAAAGCTCTGTAGTGCGATTGTATTCCGTTCCTGTTAAAATTCATAGATAGTCAAGTATCATATTGGTTAAATGATTTATGGGGGTGTTGCTACAACGTTGCAACTGATCATAAATCAGCTGTAAATCCGTTTACATTGGAACACACATTTTCATTCGCGCACTGCCTGCACTTTTGAATAGACGATTATGAAACAATGGTTTTGATTGGCGATTACAAATAAAGATCATCTTGAAATTGAACGGAACTTTGTAGCAACACCCCATAATCGAATTTATTTCATTGTGAATAGCTGTAACTGGAATCCTAAGCACAACTTAAAAACATTTTACACAGGATTTTGTTTAATTTTTATACATCTATTTTTATTTTTTTAATGGGGTGATGCAAACCTCATTTTCCTTAGATTAACAAAGAACATCTTTTTTTCAATTGTTTGTTTTGTGCAGTCTCGAAGTGGAGTAATGGCTGCATTCCAATCTGGTGAAACCAACATCCTTGTGTGTTCAGATATAGCTTCTAGAGGAGTGGATACAGTACAGGTATAATGGTCTATGTGAACATATATGCTCTTCTCCCTTCACCTTCCAAAATTTAGTCATTATTCTCAGAATTTCTTCTCTCCTACTACACATTTCAATAATAGAGATGAAATGATTCACCATGCCTTTCAGATTTGGTTTATGCCTTTGCACATTTTATGTGCACCATTGAATTTAGAGGGGAGTAGTTAAGATTCACTACTCTAGCAAAACTATATATTTCTGATTTAAGACCCTCTGTTTTGCATTCTTTTAATTGTTACGTTATATTTTAGTTCGCCTTAAAGGTGAAAGCGTGAGTTGAGTAAAAACAAAATGGGCAGCCCTGAATGTTTCAGCAAGAGTTTGAGAACACTCTGTATTTTAGAAATTAAAATCATTTTGTTTAATTCTTCATAAATTGATGATGATGATCATGATGATGATCATGATAATGATGGCCTCTGGTATAGTGAGGGACTTTGCGTCAGCTGGGCGCTCATGGTGCTCAATCACTCAAATAATAATATCTCACAAATTTAAAAGTTCTAATTAGTGCTATAATTCATCTTTCAAAAGCACTCTCCATTTTATTTTTTACAGGTTCAACATGTTGTGAATTTTGACTTCCCTCCCTTCATGTCTGATTACATTCAACGAGCAGGGAGGGTGGGGCGTGTCGGTAGCCAGGGAAGTGGTCAGGTGACTAACTTTGTAGTGCACAAGTGGGATGTGGAGCTCGTCAATAAGATTGAGGTGAGTTAATGTCTCTCCTTTAACCCATTGACTAATGGAACCAGGTAGTCCCTGCACAAAGTCTATGGAAATTACAGAATTAAGTAGCCAATGGTTTAATATTTCTGACTGCATGTATGGGACAAGGAAGAGCTGAGAATGCACAGAGCAATGGGTTTTTGATGTGACTGTAGATTTTGTAGTGAACCTTGTATGGAGCATTTGACATAATTGTAGTTGAACTATTTGGACGGTCAATCATGGTTGTTATTTTTATTATTTGTTATCATCACATGTGCATACATTTCATAATGCAATATGGTCACACTGCTCAAGACTGCAGTCTAGTACATGTAACTGACAGTAAGGTGAATAAGCAGGTTTTGAGGTTTCCTGTCTGTACCAGAATAGAGCCAATGTCTGGCTGTGTACTCACATCTACCAGCTTTAATTAGAGTCTGGCACAGTCATGATTGTAATGTGGATCAAAACAAATGTTTTGTATTAAATCAATATTAATTGCCCTACAATTTCACAATAGATTAGCATTTTTACCTTCTTTTGAATTTTGTAAACAGAGAGCAGTAAGGACCAGAGAGAATCTTCCAAGAGTGGATGCTAACATTAAACAGAAGCATGCCAAGAGAATGATGGATGAAGAGCTTCAGGATATACAAAGGACTCTACAAGGGTGAAGATGGTCCAAGGCTAAAGAGGAGTATGTAACGAGAATGATGGATGAAGAGCTTCAGAATGTACAACAGACTCTTCAGGGGTGAAGATTATATGAAGAAAATGAGTGAGGAAGGCCTTCATGCCGCAGACAAGAACCCCATTACATAAAGATTTCCAATCAATTGTACAAGTGATATCAATCGCAAGTCTATGACAAATCATGTATTAAAGTTGATTTGATCTCTTTTATGTGACAATTCACTGAGGGCTGATGGTTGTCTAAGGATGGATGCCACAATCAAACAGAAGGAAGAGAATGATTCAGAACTTGTACAAGGCTAATGGTTGCCTGTAAGGATGGATGCCAACATGAAAAGAAAAATGTCAAGGAAATGATTAATGAAGATCTTCTGGATTTAGAACAGGCTTTAAAGCTGTGGATTGTTCAAGGATGAATGTAGATGTCAACCTAGAACAAGTCCAGGGAATGATTGAGGATGAACTTCCTGGTGTTAAACAGGTTCTGCATGGCTACCTACATGTATTGTTACCTAGAGTTTGATACCAACATTAAAAAGTCAAAAGAAGGATATAGAGTAAAGAACGGGCTCTGCAAGTCTTTCAAAGATTTATAGATTGTCCACCAGAGCTCAGGAAGAAATATATTGGCCATGTAACTCGTGATCAGATAGCTGGCCAGGAGTTGGACAGTTAATACTGAATTTGAATTATGATGAATCAATTTCTTGTCCAAGTTAAGTACACCATACCACACAGGCTGATGGAGGACATTCTACCCCATTTGATATCCAGATTTGATCCAATTTTATTTTACTTTATATGTTGTCTTAGTTCTGATTATCACCTAGTCCAAATCACCTCTATAACTATGTAAGACCAATCTGTGATAAACAATACATTGAAAAGAAAATAAGATTGTAGCCTAGGGACCCGTTTGCTAGAAATGTTCTTCGCAATCATGTATTTGCCAGGACATCATAACTTCATTTGACACACTTTTGAATTAAATGTATCAACATTTTATTGCCTGTATTCAAAGAGAGGCAAGAAGCTAAAACAAATAGCAGATTAAAAAAAGTATATAAATTGGCTCCAGCTGTCTTTCAGAAAAAGTGCCTGTTTGACTTCCAGGCGGTTGCAATGATTTGTTGANATATTCACATGTTTGCAAGGACTTGAAATTTGACAAATTTTACATGAAAACATGAAATATTTCTGTTTTTTAGTCATCGAGACTTACAAAATTTCATTGTGTATTACATGCTTTGGATAATAAAAGAATGAGAACAGGGGTAGTACTTATGTAAATGCCAGGATTTCACGTTAGGTATTATTTTGTGACAAGCTACTCAGCATAGGATGGTGCCTAAACATTACTTGTTGAGTGAAGAATTTTTTTCTCACTTGGTTCTGAGATTTAAATGCAAAATAGGACAATATTCATGTCTTTTCAAAATAATTTGAAGTATACTATCGTTACAGATAGAAATGTGTTTTTGTCATAATTTGTCCCCACTTGAGGATGATGTTGATATTCAAGACATTTGAAAAGTAATTTATAATGTAATCTACTGATTGGTGAATCTATCCCTCAATGAAGTTAGAGGTCTGGAATGTATGAACCCTGCAAAATACCTCACCTGCTAATGTGCTACGTTATTGAATATATGTACCATTTATTTGCTAAGAAATATTTTCAAAATAAGCAGATTTTAAATCAATTCTATTATATTTGAATTAGTGCCTTTACTAGGGCCCTTTACAATGCAGGCCACAATCTGTGGAGATTCTGGTTGAATGGAAGTTGGAACATCTTTATTTTTGCAATGAATCATCTTTCCCAACGTGCTTGTTCTGCATTTATACCAATCAATAAACAGACTTAACAGAGCAATTTCTACCTATAGTTTCATTTGCAGCAGAAATTTTAGTGTTTGAAAGCTTTTTCTTTAGTAATGCAATTTCATTAGCCAAAAATTAAATTTTAAAGATTCCCTGAGTTGTGGTCTGTCCACATCCATCATAAACCAACATCCCCCCCCAAAAAAAATTACTTTGAAAAACTGTATATTCACACCTTTTGTATAATTTTTTTTTTATATCTTTTTAATTTGACAGAATAAGCCAAACTCTAAAATTAAAAAATACAGTGAAAACTCTTAACAAGGTCCTTGGGACCTCGTTATATCAGGTTCTTCACTATATCAGAGTAAAAAAATAAAGAACTATAAAGAGCTGGGACCAATAAAATCACCTTGACTGTTATGACAGGTATCTCACTATATCTGACCTTTTTATAACGAGGTTCCACTGTATATGGCATAAAAAATGTTAATTTATCTCTTCTTCTTTTTACCCTTCAATCCGATTACACGTCTGGGTTGTGTTTCGTAAAGCTGTGCGCAGATCTTCGTACGACTGTACAAGCAACTGGTGGTCCTTTCTCACACTCAATGATAACTCCTGGTGCTGAATTTCACCAAAAAAAGGTTAACAGTTCATCATACAGTCATGCGAATATATAAGCACAGCTTTATGAAACATAAACCTCTTCTCTTCATTCACCACTCTAGTGCTCTTCACTCGTGGGTCTCTCCCTTTTGATTCCTTCACCTGAGGACAAGTTAGTTAATTCTACTCCGGACATCATGTTTTTAAAAATCTTTTTGAGCTTTTGCTCAGTCCTATTCAGGATTATTTCTTGAAAGATAACCCTACACCACATGGTGCAATCGCAAACCTCCTTGAATGAATATAAACCTGTCAACCCAACATTTGAAACCTTTGTTTTTTCAGGCTTTTTACAGTTGAAAGAGGATCACATAATCAATGTCTTAATGATTTGACACAAAACCATAGCACCCGTCTCATTTTAAACTATCCCTTGGTATTTAGTTTTTGAAGTGCTGCTTTGAAAAAAATATAATTTTTCATTGCAATGCACAAAGGCATACAAGTCAGGGTTTTTTTTTTATTGTATCGTCTTGCTTTCTCTCTAACGCTGCCAACTAATGAAAAAGAGTGTAATAGAAAGAAAGGTGGTATTGCAGAAATGCCAACCTAAAATTGTATTCTTTACTTTGTATCTTCTTTTGCTTCTTTAGGGCGTACTATAGATCTCTAGATGTCTGTGAATGTTGGAAACCGTCCAAAATGCATTGCATCAGTCTCCATAGAAAACATTGAATTGTCCAATGATGTGGCATATTCATCTTGGTTTCTGTTGGATGTTTTCTTATCAACATCTTTTGTAATTTGTACCCCTCAACAAAACAATATAAGAGATTTGTTTGGAATTCCGCGTATCAATGAATTTCAAATAATTATTTTCACAGATTTTTATACAATGAACCCAAGGATCCATCATGATTTCTCTCAGGAATCTTTAATCAATCTNCTGCTAATGTGCTACGTTATTGAATATATGTACCATTTATTTGCTAAGAAATATTTTCAAAATAAGCAGATTTTAAATCAATTCTATTATATTTGAATTAGTGCCTTTACTAGGGCCCTTTACAATGCAGGCCACAATCTGTGGAGATTCTGGTTGAATGGAAGTTGGAACATCTTTATTTTTGCAATGAATCATCTTTCCCAACGTGCTTGTTCTGCATTTATACCAATCAATAAACAGACTTAACAGAGCAATTTCTACCTATAGTTTCATTTGCAGCAGAAATTTTAGTGTTTGAAAGCTTTTTCTTTAGTAATGCAATTTCATTAGCCAAAAATTAAATTTTAAAGATTCCCTGAGTTGTGGTCTGTCCACATCCATCATAAACCAACATCCCCCCCCAAAAAAAATTACTTTGAAAAACTGTATATTCACACCTTTTGTATAATTTTTTTTTTATATCTTTTTAATTTGACAGAATAAGCCAAACTCTAAAATTAAAAAATACAGTGAAAACTCTTAACAAGGTCCTTGGGACCTCGTTATATCAGGTTCTTCACTATATCAGAGTAAAAAAATAAAGAACTATAAAGAGCTGGGACCAATAAAATCACCTTGACTGTTATGACAGGTATCTCACTATATCTGACCTTTTTATAACGAGGTTCCACTGTATATGGCATAAAAAATTGTCATTTATCTCCTCTTCTTTTTACCCTTCAATCCGATTACACGTCTGGGTTGTGTTTCGTAAAGCTGTGCGCAGATCTTCGTACGACTGTACAAGCAACTGGTGGTCCTTTCTCACACTCAATGATAACTCCTAGTGCTGAATTTCACCAAAAAAAGGTCAACAGTTCATCATACAGTCATGCGAATATATAAGCACAGCTTTATGAAACATAAACCACTTCTCTTCATTCACCACTCTAGTGCTCTTCACTCGTGGGTCTCTCCCTTTTGATTCCTTCACCTGAGGACAAGTAAGTTAATTCTACTCCGGACATCATGTTTTTAAAAATCTTTTTGAGCTTTTGCTCAGTCCTATTCAGGATTATTTCTTGAAAGATAACCCTACACCACATGGTGCAATCGCAAACCTCCTTGAATGAATATAAACCTGTCAACCCAACATTTGAAACCTTTAGTTTTTCAGGCTTTTTACAATTGAAAGAGGGTCACATAATCAATGTCTTAATGATTTGACACAAAACCATAGCACCCGTCTCATTTTAAACTATCCCTTGGTATTTAGTTTTTGAAGTGCTGCTTTGAAAAAAATATAATTTTTCATTGCAATGCACAAAGGCATACAAGTCAGGGTTTTTTTTTATTGTATCGTCTTGCTTTCTCTCTAACGCTGCCAACTAATGAAAAAGAGTGTAATAGAAAGAAAGGTGGTATTGCAGAAATGCCAACCTAAAATTGTATTCTTTACTTTGTATCTTCTTTTGCTTCTTTAGGGCGTACTATAGATCTCTAGATGTCTGTGAATGTTGGAAACCGTCCAAAATGCATTGCAACAGTCTCCATAGAAAACATTGAATTGTCCAATGATGTGGCATATTCATCTTGGTTTCTGTTGGATGTTTTCTTATCAACATCTTTTGTAATTTGTACCCCTCAACAAAACAATATAAGAGATTTGTTTGGAATTCCGCGTATCAATGAATTTCAAATAATTATTTTCACAGATTTTTATACAATGAACCCAAGGATCCATCATGATTTCTCTCAGGAATCTTTAATCAATCAAATATACAGTCAAACCTAGTTATGAAGGGCACTGACATAAAAAGCTCTCGTTATAACAAGATAATTTTCTTGGTCCTTTCTCTTTGTATTTTATTTAATTTTGGCCCTGATATAACAAGGTTTAATTATAATGAGTTAATTTCTCTGGTCCCAACGAGCTTGTTTTAACGAAGTTAGACTGTATATACATATTACCCCAAAAAATGAAATTTGAGAGGTAAAATCCCAAAGAAATTAATTATAGGGCATAATAGACCATATCAGTGAGATTTAAAATAAAATCAACACACAATTCATTTTTCTTGGCAATCAACTTTTATTTCTTCACAAAAAGTACAATGAGACTTATATTTTCCATACATATAGATCTATATAACAGCCACAAAATATTTTTCTCCAAATATCTGCTGTATTTTTTTTCTATATTGAACATCTAACTGCAGAAAAGCAAACAGAATATACATGAGGTGAATTTTCATATGAATTCAAGGTATTCATTCCAAATGAATGGCCGAGTCTGGTTATATATATGTATATTTTTTATTTTGGCCCTTGCTTTTGTTCAGCTGTTGCATTATTCACATTTTAATTTTGACCTCATGTATATTCTGGAATTGATTGGCATACCTGCATTTGAAAAGCAGGAAATATGAATTAGAATACAAAATATCATTGGTTTGAACTTATTGACTATACCCCTAAGACAGGAGGGTAGGGCAATATAGTATGTTCATTTTGTGTACAGGTTAAACACATTGATATAACTTGATATATCACTAACATTAAAACAAAATATATTGATACATTTCCATTTTTATTTTTCAGTCCTTGCTATTATCTGTTCCTTTTTTATTATAAACAGTACTGTAATTTCTAATTAATACTAAACGTATATCACATACACTATGCAATACAAGTTAGGGATCATTATAACATATATATTTAACCATGTTTTTTTTTTCTTAAAATACCCCAGAAAAGTGGGCCCGTAGTGAAGTGAAACAATTAAAAAAATTATCCCTCCCTTTATGTATAGTGTAGCAATACAAATTTTAGGAGAAAGGTCAAATTGCAAGTGTAATGTTAAAGTTGAAACAGATACTTTTTTGTTTGAAAAATGTAAGATTTTGTCATGATCTATAAAATCTAGCCGATATGGACAACTTAACGAACTGCCACAATATGAATTTAAAATAAATATATAATAGTATTAATAACAAATAGTTACTGGTGATGAATGAAACTAAAACTAATTATGCATATTAATGTTACATAGAACTAGGATACGCAATATTCTTGTACCTGATTCAGAAAATAGACAAAGTGCAGAGGTACAGGTATGTTACAAAGCCAAATAAAGCCAGACATAGTAGACTAACAATTATAGAGGGGATTCTTATTTCTATAGCGATGGATCTTTTTACAGATGAATTAGGAGTCAAGGGGTTTTTCTTTAGAAAATCAATATTGTCAGAAGCTTGCTAGAGGTTGCATCAATGTGTGCAAACTGGACCACAAGTATTGCAGTTTCATTATTACTCACAGGCAGAATTACTATACATCTAATCACCTAATACAAGTAAATGTGCCTATTAATTGTAAGGTAATTGATAATTCAAATAAATATGGCACACATTTCTAACAGTGTAATTGTCACTATCACATCTATATGATATTTATCTTTGAAAAGTATCTCTGCAATTTACATGTTAACAAAAATGTATACTGTTTGGCCCAGTACTATTGAGCAAGAGCAATCATGCATGTCTAAGATTCATCTTCATTTTATATTGATTTTTTTTAAAGAAGAAACATCGTTACCACAGCCTTTAATGAAAAGGGGGAATATTAAGAACAGTGCATAGCTTTTAAAATTCAGCAATTTCTACATGATACATGAATGTGAATACGTAACAAACTAAATATTTAGGATGCATCCAAAATTATACATGTACCATATACATGTAGGTCTCTATGAAGGCACACATAAACATTGCCACAATTGAACAAAAAAAAATTAACTGAAAAATAAGGCATTAACTTGCACCATCTCCCTCCATTTTGTGATAAAGCATGCACTATTTTTCAAATCAATACCAAAATAATGGAAATTTGAACATTAAAAATAGCATATATATCATAATTGTATTTACATGTATTTCATCATTTTTATAATATATTTACATAAGCAATGAGTATAGTGATGCTGTCAACCTTCTAGAATACGATATATTTGATGCAATATTTTGAAAAGTAAAATGCTTACAGCTCAAACGAATGAATCTAATTTATTCTGTAGGAAAAATTTGCCTCAGCTATTTAGAAATTTGGATTCTTAAATTAAATCTTATCAATATATTTATATTCCAGAAGGTCGGTATATCTCATATAGCTGACAGAAAACATGCAGATACTTTATCATTAAGAAACAGCAATTACATGAAAAAGCAATGAAATGGGGTAACATTTAATTTAGTTAAATGGCTAAATTGGACCAACATAAACCTGTGCTTAGTATGACGACCATGTGCTCATAGTGTCCACTAGCACTTGAAAACAAGCCAAAAATTGGTGTTTCAATATCACAACTTGGCTTTATTTATTGAGCTAGTTAATTGTTATGGAATGAAAGGATTATTTCCATTTTCATAATGTTTTTTTTTTTAATAATATTTTCTAAATACACTGCTGGCAAAAAGCATCATATAGTTCAAAGGGGAATTTCCCTGAGATATTGCTGTGCTGTCATAGAATGAAGAAAAAGAAGATAAACAATCTGAAAATTTGAGCAAAATCGGATAAACCATTCGAAAGTTATGAATTTTCAAAGATTTCTTTCCACCTCTGTGCAAAAAATATTGCATTTTCTTCTTTTTGTAGAAAATAAGAATTTTGTTTGTTTAGTCTGAATATATTGCGACATGAATTCTGCAAGCATTTAAGAAAGAATAATGGTGATTCCTCATTTCAATTTGGTATTGATCCATTTTTTAAATAACTGCATGTACAAAGTAAATTGGGAAATCTCCATGTTGCCATCACAGATGCCCACGAGAGATGGAACTGAAGACCTAACAAAATCCTAACTTTTGATCGAATCAACTGATTTTTCCTATTGAGTATATTTTCAGATTTTCATCTTCTTTTTCTACATTCACTGAAAGCACATTTATATCTGGGGAAGTTCCTCTTTCAAAGAATTACATTTCCATTTAATTTAAAAACAACAACATCAACATATTCCATAAAAATTGGCAATTTACAGTAAAATATTCAGGAAGTTGATTTTACTGTAAGTAGCAGTGCTATGAAAATCTTTGTTTTGGGTGATGCAAGACATTGCCACAAAAACTGTCTGTTAACTAAAATAATGGCAGCATATGTATGTTATGTATCTCACATGAATAATCTGGGTGCCCAGAATTTTTTTTCAGTTTAATACGTGCAAGACTATGGGGGTGTATATACTTATCACAGCCCCTAATAATAGCTTTCTGATCATAAATCATAGACATTCCATTTCTCACGACAAGTTCAAATATAAATTCATGAAAAAGAATACAACACCTACATGTGCACCTTTTTATTTCGTTGTTTCAACCTTTCGCACAATAGTCAAGGGGAATTCTACTAATTTTCATAAATCACTAGTCATTACATACTGATTTGTACTAAATGTAACAAGAATGTGTGATTTTCCAAATTACTAATGCAAGGACATTTGTCAGTATCATCAGACATTACAATCAACAACATAGAGTTCAATCTATAGATGGGAAACAAATCCTAGCAGACGGAAAGGGATAAGAGTTGTTTTACATTAACAAAAAAATTTCCAGGCACCCCCCCCCCCCCACTCCCCAGGGAAAAAAATATATGGCAAGAAACTCATTTTCTTGATAAATTGATTTGATGTGACAATTGTCACCAGTCATTACCATAGAATGTTCAGAATATCATACTGTATTGACTATTCACTGTACAAATATAAAGATGAAACAGACTAGACAAATATTCATCAACAATTGAATCATCAAAGAGTTTTGGGGTAGCAAGCATGGTTACCTCCTCATTTATGTTTATTTTTGGAGAGAACACAGAATCGTTACTAACATACAAATTATTTTGATCTCTGTATCAATTATAATCTTCCATTAGGAACTTGCTTACCTCAAGCCGATTGCAACCTTCCTACGATCTAATGCGTTGTTCAATTTTCATGCCTAAGGGGGTGTTGTTCAAAAGTTGCAATTGTTAACAAGTTGCAGTTGATCGGAACGTGCAAATCAAAATCATTGTTTTATGCGGGACTTGTTAAAAATGCATACCATGCGAGAATGAAAATCCGCGTTTCAATTTGCAATTGATTTGGAGTTGATTTGCGATCAATTGCAACTTTTGAACAACACCCCCTAAGATTCTCACAAACTCCACACAGCAGTGGAGAAATTTCAATTCAGAGTGAATACAAGCATGATAAAGACAAAGTTTTATGAATGGCAGCATTGCCAGCAGGACAAGTAGGTTGGATTTAATAAGCATAATACGTTGACATTGTATTGTCGATATATCTTAAGATAGTCTATATCATGTCTATTCCATCGAACAATGAATTAATAGAGGCTCAAGTGGTTGATAACAATCTAGTGGCATGTAAACATTCTCAATGTCTTCGTTAAAGTATTCTTGATTTTAAGAATAAATCTGTCCTCTTTAACGATTAGTCAAAAGAACGGGTTTCTTCTAGAGTGGTTTGGGGTAATATATGATGATACCACAATGCGTGTTATTGTGTAAAATGAGCTGGAACTAATCTGCATTATTTTCATCTTTCTTTTTCAATTATATCATTGTATCTCACTGTAAGAAATACAGAGGAGAAAGAATCTCATTCAACATGAAAAAGCTTCCATGGTATATATGCACAAGTCATCTGCTAATAAAAATGGATTTGGTGTACTTCAGTAGCTCCCCCCAGTTATCTAAATTATTTCAGATTACAATACAGTTCACTCATACCGGAAAATACGACTCAAATATTTGTGCTGCCAGCGAGATTTTAATAGATTGCTCTTCTTGATCTGCTCGATCTACTGTATGAACACACTTGTCTAAGGGGGGGGGGGGGGGGGGGGGGGGGGTTGCAAGAAAGTAGCAATACATTGCAAGTTGCTGTTGATCGGTCCACACCAATCAAAATCACTGTTTAATGCGCCTCTTTTCAGAAGCGCAAATTGTGGTGTGAATTAAAATGTGTGTTTCAGCTAGCAACTGACTTGTGATTGATTTGCAATTGAAAGCAACTTTCTATCAACACTCCCTTAGTTAATTCGCCAAACCAATTTTCATCATGTTCCTGAAGTGCATCTCTGTTCTACTGTCCATTTGTTGAGATTGATCGTCATTCTCCGTGTAGCAAACTGTTTCCAGCTCCTAACTCAACTGTATTACTACTGTATCATATTTAAAAAATAGGTTTTTCAAATTGGCCGAAGCATCAAAAGAACCTGATTGCTGCATGGGCTGGTCAGTATCTAAAGCAATATGATTGTCTCTGCAACAGTATGTTCCCACAATCTGCAGTTGCCAAGTTTGTTGCAAAAATCTGCTGTTGTTGTTGGACAGAGGGTATCTACAGCTGGTACAATGGGGATCGAGTTGTTTACTGTGGTTGGAGTGAGATATGATCTTTGCAACCTTATGAGCTATCCTTTGATTCATTGATAAGCTTGTTAGCCTGTGGAGAAATTACATTTTAAGAAATAAAATAAGTCAATTCAGGACAAAGATCTGGGTAATTAAACTTGTACATTTTTGTACTGTAAATTCTAATCAATACAAAGTAGTAAATTTCTTCTGCAATATGCAACAAAAAATTTGAAACTTGCATTTGCAGTAATCTGAAATTATGCAAATTACCAGTATCACATTTCTTCTTCTTCCTTAGAAACTATAAACAAATAATTATTTTTGTATTTTAGGGTGCAAAAAAAAAAATCAGTTTCCATTTTTCTTAAATGGAAGAAATTCTTATGACAAAATATCACTAAAAATGATTCTGAATGCTAGTATAGTTTAAGATCTTGATAGACTTCAAATTCCCAATTTTATGGATTACTATTTGTATTTTTTAACCAAATATTGGCGATTACATACCTTCTGTAATGCAACAATCCAAGCGACGGACTGCTTTCTCGTAGAGTCATCTGGCACAGTCATAGTCACCTCTCTCATTTCATCAATATACTTGTAGTGAATGGTCAAGGCTTTGGGAACAATGTGACCTACAAGTAAAGATGGAAAATGAATGTGTGTTATTTTCCACTTCATCTTGTAGTAACGCACAGTGAAAAAGATAGTCATGCTTATTTCAAGCATCAATTATTCAAAAATGTATAAATCCAATTTAGTGGGCAGGCAAAAGCTTATGAAAGGTTCAACATGCTAAAAATGAAAAAAAAAAACATACATGGTACGCAAAATGCAGTTGCAAAGATATCCAAATAAAATCATGAAAATGTTCATGGTTGACACTGAATGGAAACTACATGAAAGGGGAGTCTACAAATTATGTTGTCACTCTTCATTATAATACAAAATACACCATACTGGCATTCTAGTACTGATAGAAGTAGTTAGGATATGGACAATAAAACAGCAAAATGCGGTTTTAAAATCCAAACAAAATTATTCTCACTAAACGTAAAGTGTATAGAATATCAATTCACAATGGTGTTGGGGGAAAAATAAACAAGTTATACATGTTTGCAACATATATTGAACAAAGTCTTACTGCTATCATTAAAATGATAAATCAATGGACAGGACTAATCATAAGAAACAAATGTAGGATATGATGACTTTATAAAATCTCTGAGACAAAGCACAAAAAGCAATATCATATAAATAGAAGCATATCCAAGCAGGGACACAACTAAACACAATGCAACATACAGAAATATATATGAAGTCCTTCTTGAAATATGTTTAGGATGATAAAAGCCAAAGCTTATGAGAAAAGGAATAGTATTAAACCATTTCAGAGAAAATTTCAGAGAAACCATTTCAGAGAAAATTTGATAATGATGACAACATTTCAGATTTAAAACAATGATTCATTGAGCAAAGTCAACTCTGTAGCATAATTTACAAGTTTTATTCTTAAGATCTTTATCATTAGTTTATGTAAGGTGAAAATTTTGCTATTTTGTCTTGTATTTCTGCTTTCATCATTAAAACCAATCTCCAAATGGACAACATGTATCATGATGCACAAAGCAATGTATTATCTTTAACTCACCAAAAATCCAGTTAAATCATTTAAATGAGTGCAGAAGAAAATAATGTAGAGAAATTAGTATTTTCCTGTGTATTCAAGTCAACACTAACAGTACAAGAAAATATAGCTGTGTTTGAAATCATGCTTGCTTTGCAAAATGAGCAACATATAGTCTTTCTCAATGCAATGTCAGGAAACTTATTCCCTGGTTAGTGATCGAGCATAAGATTGTTAAAAGGACATTTTAACAAAAATCAAATGTAGTTATTGTGCATTGTTTAAAAAGAAGTCTGTACATATTATGTAGAATGCTAAAATTGGCAAGCGTTTCTAAAAAGTATGATGGATAACATATAAATCAGTTTGAGGGGAATGAAAGATAGGAATTTAAGTAATAGGAAATATAATTAAGGGTTTTTCACTGTACAATTGTCCTTTTTTACTGATCTCATTTCAAAGGACCATATCTAATATACATGTCATTAAAATGCATTGTAAATGTGACATCATTACCGATCTCTCAATGTCTTTAATGTTTGAGAACTGCAAGTATACAGCTAATTGACCATCAAATTTCTATCTTCCTGAGAAAATTTGTAAATTTTTCAACAGTAATTTGGTGTTTGGGAAGCCAGGGAGGGGATGTGAGACAACTGAAGACAAATTATTCAAGGAATCATTACGCAAAGCATGTATCCATTGATTTCAGCATGATAAGATGCAATAAAACAATGTGCTCTTTGGTTTCTTTCAGAGCAAATTTCGATTTCTATTTTGATGTGCCAGTGGACGTACGTTCGTCAAATTTTTGTGCAGCTGTGAATTGTTACATCAAAATCCCTCCTCCAATGCCCTATCTTTCACACCCATTTATCAGTTTTCATGCTCGCTCACCCATCAGTGATATGTCCACTTCTCCTGCATCCACTGATCATCCTGTCCTATTCTGATGTCATCTGCAATGACACCACCGCAATCAAATCCGATTTTAGAAGTGAGCAAATGAAGGCAGTGGACATGTGGACTTGTACTTCCAGTTGACTGTAACACGGGACATGTCAACATAAATTAAAATCTCCATATTATCTATAGTGCATTGTATCTGGACAAGATTTTATGGCGGATACTTACCATTGATGTTAGTATCGGCAGTCTTTATCTGTAGATTCTGTATGCTTGGTAGTGCTACAGGGTCATGAACCCACATGGTGTTAGAATTCTCTTTGTCAGGCTTCACATCATTGAACAAGATATTCCTGGCAGATACAAATGGTCATTGGCAGTTCAATCTTTGTATTTTGTGAATTACTATATGCTTACAATATGTTCAAGAAGTTATAGTAAACGGCAAATAGATATTCTTAAATTATTTTAATTAACCAGGGCACATCAATAGTGATCTGTTATCAGAACAAAATTCATGGGAAGCCTTTTTCACAAATAAATAAACCACAATCTCGTGCATGAATCGCAATCTGATGTACATGTAGAAGATGTTGACAATAAGTGTAAGATGTTGATAGTGTTCTAAAATAGCATGAGAACTCTTAATGAATATTGAGAGTGCCTTATCATTTTATCTGTTTCATATATGAATACTAATATCGTGTACCTGTATGTGGAAATATTTTGCTTGCTGTTATCACTATAAAAGTGCAGAACAATATATTTAAGGTCCACAGTGGTCCCATTGTCCGGGATTTTAGAGTGATAACAGGTAGCAAAAATGACTTGCAATGTAGGAATTCAGTTATCTATTCTCAATCTTTCTAGAATAAATGGTATACTGGTATAGTACTCTTAAGTATGACGGTTAAAGGCCTATATTTACCGGTGATTCGATGTCAGCATGCAGTAACTATTGACTTGACCTTCCTGTGGTGACACTACTGAGAAATTACAGCCTGAAATCACAAAAAAAATATTACAAAAATGTCACAGAAAATAAGCATTTTCAACTTCACAATACCGAACAAAATTAAAGATCCCATCCCTCATTAAAAATACATAAACTTTTCATTTATTTTGTTTTTATAAATATCAAATATTTTGAATGATTATAATACAAAACTAGACCCAGATACAGGGCTGCCAAGTCTCCTGGATTCCGCAGGAGACTCCTGGAAATAGGCCACAATAAATGCATGTTTTTGAGCAATCTCCTGGATTATGGAAACATTGATGCCATTAAGTTGTGTGCACTTTATAGACATCTACTGGATTTCTTCCACAATCTCCCTGAGTGTTGCTGTTAAATGTTGGTAGCTCTGCCAGATATAACATGTATCAAAACAAGTGTTGTACCTCTTGAGGAGGACATCATTTGTTTTCTTAGCACATCATCATAGATCTAAAAGAACATGCAAAAACCTTGAAAGTTTTGTGCATCCCTTTGTATTTTTCTAGGAAATAACACTAAATTAAAAATGGATTATACATCTTCCTCCAAATGCAGGGCAGTACAAGATTACTATTCACTCTAATAAATGAGAGAAAAAGAGGGGAAGGATGAGGGGGGGGGGGCATGACTAATGAAAGTAAAATCGAAAGGCAGATGGAGGAAAAGGGAGAGGGAAAAACTAATCAAGATAGATATATAGAGGAAAAAACAAAGAAAAATAAAGACACACTAAAGACAGGAAGAGAAAGACATATATATACTTGATGTATGAAGAGAGGAATAATAAAAATCCTTACAGCATGAGTCTTTGGGGTATTGCTACAAAGTTGCGAATCAGTTGCAAATTGAAACAAGCCTTTTCACTCGCACACGGTCTTTGTTTTCAAGGAGACGTGCATGAAACAATGGATTTGATTGGCATGTTTCGATCAACTGCAGCTTGCATTCAATTGCAACTTTGTAGCAATACCCCATTTGTCTTTAGCTGAGTACATTGCAATGCCATGTTTTCCATCGACCATTTAATTATGCCCAGAAAGAGATTGAATCTTGACTAAATAATAATCTAAAAACTTACCATTCATGAGAGCCTTTAAGTGCTTGTTAAAGAACTCATTTTCCTTCTTGGTAAACACTGCACATTCTGTACACAGTCTCACTGGATCAACAAAGTTCATTCGAGGGAGGGGTACCTTGGTGGAGCAGCAAGGCCCACAAAAACATTTCCCGCACCGTCTACAGTGATGCTGTGGAAAAAGAACAAAACACTTCACGGTATTTTTCTCTCTCTATGTTTATACGTGACCCATTGTCCCAGAACCAAAAATGATATTTGTGAAACAAAAAAGAAGGGATGAGAAAAAGGCGGATTCATGATTCAGGAAACAAGATTCATAAAACTAAGCTTTTACACTACATGTTAATGTTGTTTTTTAAAGTCTGAAAAATCTTCACAAAAGAAATGAGCAGTCGTGGACTGAGTAAATGGGAAGAAATCACTACTACTCTAATCTGATCAGATTCTACTACTGACTGTATATTTTGACAAAGTTGATTTAGTGATAGTAAATTGATAGTAAATGGTACATTAAATGTCCCTACAATCTTATTTTCATATACAAAAGAAATGAGCAGTCGTGGACTGGGTAAATGGGAAGAAATCACTGCTGCTCTACATTGTAATCTGATCAGATTCTCCTACTGACTGAACATGTACATGTGAATGAAGTGGTTGAATATATCTAAGAAAAATATGATAACTTACCATTTTTTTTTCAATAGTTATTTTACATTAAACGTAATCTCTTTGTGATACAGGAAAAGAGAGTCATCTTTAAAACTACTTACAATCGCCATGACTTGTTTCATTATTTAATTTGCATAATAAAAAATACAATAAAAAAAAAAGATCACTTGTGTTCCATACAAATCTGAAAAGTATTGTTCAAATCAGAAGTCAGAGCTTTTAGTGGAGAAATATTTTATGACTCTTTGACCTTTTAAGTAAAATCAAGTGTGTTAAAGTAGATCTACGTAAGTGCACAAGTACAAAGTCCACTGACAAGGCTTTATCTAGCTCATCATGCCATATTGGGTTTCTTAATTTGGTTGATACAAATTTGGTTTCCTTCCTTTTGTAACCATAGTCTAAATAACATGAAATTTTATGAGAAAAACAATGTATCATTCAGTCTAAAACTAAACAAAAAACATTTTGGGCACAAATGCATATATTAAGAAAAAAAATCAAGATCATTCTTTTAAATGGCTTTCAGTTACATAAACATTCGTAAAATATGAAATGATTAGAAGGTACGAAAATATGCTGTATATTTTGACAAAGTTGATTAATTGATAGTAAATGGTATTTGATAGTAAATGGTATTTTAAATGTCCCTACAATTTTATTTTCATTTACAAAAGAATATAACAATAAATCAAAATAATGTTATAAGTACTGCAATCCAATTACAGCATGACAAATTCAGATTTAAGAGGCTATGTGTACCATTACTTTATTTAGAGTTTGCAGCCCGTGTTGGACAAAGATCATGTACATGTAGATAGGCCGTAATTCATGTCTGGCATTATTTTTTTTTAAGAAGAAGATTATACAATATATAGTAAATAATATGAGGAGAAAGAAAATAGCCCATCTAGCTGTCCATATTTACAGGGGAACTTCACATAGACATTGATGTGGTGTGAGTAAATTGAGAAATAATCTGTGATGTCATAAACGGAGAAGTATCCATTCAATTTGTACATGACTTTATAAAAAAAAATAAGTAAATATAAAATTTCAAAAGAGGAATCAATTGATACCATTCATTTTGGAATTCTTGCAGAATCAATGTGGCTATCATATTTTACTGAAAAAAACAAACACAATTTTGTCTACTTTTCCTTAAAAAAGAGAAAATTTAAATCTACAGAAAAAATACGACATTTTTGTACAAAGTGAATGGAGAGTTCTCCATGTTGGCAACCATTTTATGCCTGTAGATTGCCAACTCAAGGAGTCCATGAGGAGTGGAAATTAAAAGAAATCATAATTTATAACTATTAAATGGATTGTCCGATTTTGCTCAAATTTTCACAGTTTGATCATTGTATTTGCCTCCATCCGCTGATATGACATTAAAGAGAAACTTCACCCAGACATTGATGAAATCTCAGTGGTTGAAGAAAAATCCAATGATCAAACTGTGAAAATTTGTGCAAAATCCAACAATCCATTCAAAAGTTATGAATTTTCAAAGTTTTGATTTAAGCCCCTCATGGACTCCTTAAATTGGCAACGTAAAGGCACAAAATGGCTGCCAACATGGAGAACTCTCCATTCATTTTGTACACAGAATTTCACATTTGCTTCTTTTTCTAGAAAAGTAGACAATAAATAAACACATAAAATTAATTCCAAAATGCATGCAGAATCAAAATGACCATATCATAATTGAAGAGAAAAGTGCAATTTTCTACTGAATAGATTGTCGGATTTTGCTCAAATTTTCAAAGATTAACCATTGTATTTTTCTTCATCCAATAAGCGTACATCAATGTCTGAGTGAAGTTCTCCTTTAATGTAAGGGTTTAATTCCCCTTCAAGCTTTTCTTACATCATTTTCAACAATGAAGTAGCAAAAAACACACAATATTTCAATTTTCTTTTGAATAACAGAGGTGGGATTCTGATTGCTAACTTACCCTTCTCTTCACCAGATCATACTTGGCTTGGCATTTCATACAATAATGACACTGTAAAGAGAGGAAAGAATCAAATTTACACAAATCGATTTTATAAATTCTCACAATACACTCACAATTAACACTTATTGTATCATTAGAAGCTGGGTCTGGGCCAGAAATATCTAGCTTTGATTAAAAGCAGCACATGATTAGAAGCAGCACAATCACACAACCAGATAAAAAAAAAGGTATGATGCATGAGACAATAAATAAGAAGTAACAAATATTTGAATCACATCACTGAACAGTGATTTGCATGGAAAGTGGAAACTTTTGGTCAAGTCAGGTAGTGTAAGTTTGTATAGTATTCTAATACTGATATTCATAGTGTAACTGTAAGTTTAGAATTTAAGTGACTCGTTAATGCCTAATGTGATAAATGCTTGTCTTTGACCATGATTGATGCCTGACCGTGTATGATGATTCTGTATAACTGATTTATTGCCCTAATATAAGTTCATCTATTCGTCCTTTCCGTCCAGTTAGATTTTACAACACTCTATCTGTATCTGTAAATATTTTATTGATTTAAAACCCTGCTTTTTTACCCCTTAAATGAAAAAAAGAATCATTGATAAAGACATGATGTGTGCATGTGCATTTATTGATTCAACCTTTTAAATGTTTTCAAGAAATATGCATTAATGGTTAAGACAAATTTAAAAAAAACAATAAGTTATATTAGATAACAGTCAAGAAGTGCATGACACACGTTATAACACATGACCAAAATTTGCCAATCTGCATAAAAATCACTATTCAATTATATTATTGAAATTTTCTTATCTCAATCTATTGTCCGATTTACTTACAACTTTTTTTAAACTGTTCATCTGATTTTTCAGTTATTATAAATTAATCAAACAAGATTCTTCTGGCACAGACCTAGAACTTAAAACATTTCTCTGTCAATTCCTACTTGTAAATTTTGCAATTTGCATAGTCCTGTTTTTCTCTGTAGATCTACTCCTTCCTAACTACAGGAGCACATTTTAGAACAACATACAACACATGACACGTTGGTTATCAAATTCTTTTTACAATGGAATTGGCCTTCAATATATAAAACCACCTCCTCCCATGACGTTTGTAATTTCCTTCAACAAGAACATTTCACTCTCTCAACACTAACACCGACACCGAACTTAATTGGGTGACTTCAAGTTGAACGCTGGTGTTGGTGTTGCGGTCACACCAACACCATCTCCAACACTGAGCTTATTAAAGTCATTCACTTGTGTAATTGTGTTGGAGTTGACCTCTCAACTTCTCAAGATTCTTACATATTTCTGGTTGTTCATAACTCCTTTAAGTCTAATCTGGAAAAGGCATGGGCATCTAAATTTGACTGCTATAGCCTATGACCCAGACGAGAATTTCGCTTTCATTCAACAATGCAACTCCTTTGCATGCACCATCTCATACTAAGTCAAGTATGGTTGAGGTTTCAGAGGGGCAAATAAGTCTGTTTTACTTTATTATGCCCAACATCAAGGTAAATCAAGGTAAAAAAAATTCATATTGTTTGCTGGTAGGTATTGAAATTTTGAATGTCGTCCGCTGAACCTGACTCCCGAGGCTCATGGTCAGTGTTGACGATTTACATGCAATTCCCCCCATTCATCAATTGCGATTTCAAGTTTGGTCAACAACTTGGTGAACAACCATAATTTTAAAGGCACGTATATTTGAGAGTTTGTGACCATCGTCAAGCATTCAGATTCAAGACTTTTCAAGAGTGCGTAATTATGAGGTTACTCTGTGTGGAGGCTGGTGTCAAGCGATCGCATCGGATCGATATGGCTATTGAATCGCATCTGTACACTAATCACCAGTGTTGGAGCTCAGTATACGACCATTTCACTTTCTCAGCACCAACACCAAGCACCCATCTTGAGTCACCCAGGGCCAGGCCCATCAGTCAGTGAATTGCCTTTGCCATAACATGCCACCGTTTGCATGTGTGCAGAGAGAGGCCGACGCAAGCAAGCTTACCTGTTCGTCTGGAATCCAAGGAGGTTCTTGCAGCTGGAATGGACTGGTGTCTTTCTCTTCAACACTAATCATACGCAGTCCACTTTTACTCCTCACTAACTGCTTGCCCGACGTAGCCATCATTTTAAAAACATTTCAGTAAAAGATAATCAACTTTGATTTGGTCTGCCTCCGTCTTCTCAATCTTGATGTTGTTATTTTTTCTTTCGGCACCTCCTCCTTTTCTACTTGTCGCCCTCTCTCGTCGATACTGCGCTAGTGTCTGATTATACTGTACAATACATTTCTCAAATTCTGTGAATGACAGGCAAGGCCAGGGCATGTATTTCTTAAGCATTGTATATTTTGCCAGTAGATTTGAGTAATTATTAAAACTACTGGCAAAACAGAAAACTGCGCAAAATCTCTCCCCTGCCCCACCCACCCCTTCATCTCACTCACGAATCTGGCATGGTACTGTACCTGAAAGAACAGTCAAAAATCGATGAGAAAGAAAGGGACATATAAATTCATGAAAACCTTTTGGCTAATCATGCTATTACTTAACAGAAAGGAACCACAGGAAGGCTCCTCCATTTCACATCGCACATTAGTCTCATCTGTCACATCTCCTCCATTTCTTATATTTTCATTTATTTCATCTATCCCATATATCAATCCCTAGCTCCATCTGCTATATCTCCTCTCTTTCATCTATATCAAATCACTCTCCTCCATCTCTTATATCTCATCTCTTTCATCTATTCCACATCAGTCTCCTCCATCTCTTATATCTCATCTCTTTCATATATCTCACATCAGTCTCCTCAATATCTTATAGCTCATCTCGTCCATCTATCTATCTCACATCAGTCTCCTCAATATCTTATAGCTCATCTCGTCCATCTATCTTACATCAGTCTCTCCCATCTTTTATATCTCATCTCTTTCATCTATCTCACATCAGTCTCCTCAATATCTTATAGCTCATCTCGTTCATCTATCTCACATCAGTCTCCTCCATCTCTTATATCTCATCTCTTTCATCTATCCCACATCAGTCTCCTCCATCTCTTATATCTCATCTCTTTCATCTATCTCACATCAGTCTCCTCCATCTCTTATATCTCATCTCTTTCATCTATCTCACATCAGTCTCCTCCATCTCTTATATCTCATCTCTTTCATCTATCTCACATCAGTCTCCTCCATCTCTTATATCTCATCTCTTTCATCTATCTCACATCAGTCTCCTCCATCTCTTATATCTCATCTCTTTCATCTATCTCACATCAGTCTCCTCCATCTCTTATATCTCATCTCTTTCATCTATCTCACATCAGTCTCCTCCATCTCTTATATCTCATCTCTTTCATCTATCCCACATCAGTCTCCTCCATCTCTTATATCTCATCTCTTTCATCTATCCCACATCAGTCTCCTCAATCTCTTATCTCTCTCTTTCATCTATCTCACATCAGTCTCCTCCATCTCTTATATTTCATCTTTTTCATCTACCTCACATCAGTCTCCTACATCTCTTATATCTCATCTCTTTTATCTATCCCTCATCAGTCTCCTCCATCTCTCACATCTCATCTTTCATCTATCTCACATCAGTCTCCTTCATGTCTTCTATCTCAATGCTTTCATCTATCCCGCACCAGTCTCCTAAATCTCTTATATCTCTCTCTTTCATCTATCTCACATTAGTCTCCTCCATCTCTTATAGTTCATCTATTCCATCTATCCTACACCATCTCCTCCGTCTCCATCTCATTGTGTGTCACATCAGTCTCTTCCATCTATTACATCTCATCTATTTCATCTATTCAGACGCCAGTCTCTCCCATCTATTCTAGCTCAAAATCATATTTACTTTCCACTCTCAATTATGACACCACCTAGATGGGTTCACATTAGGGTGCATCTTTACATTGTTAAGAAAAACTTCTTTCGAGATCTCTTCTTGGAAAATGAAAATATATTTTATCAAAAATTAAAGAGCACTGAGTTCAATGTGAATCATAATCCTGAATTTTACATTCCATCACATGTATATTCATAAATAGATTGATAACTGAAATCTATGACATTGTTTTGGCATTTTTACATTCAAAATCAACACATTCATGAAAGATTGGGTGGTAGTGACACATTATGACTCAATAAATGAATTTATAAACTATATTAAAACAAATAATTGCATCACTTTCACCCCGATAGACAACACATCAAAATCCAATGGTTAAATCATAATTGCTTCCAAACATACATTTAAATGCCCATTAGAGACATTTTCAGCGCTATATTCCTTTTCATGATTACAATACGTAAAGTGTATTAACAAAAACCCAGATCAATTGTAAGTAAACAATTTTAAACTTGATACTGATGTAATCCATTACTTTTCCAAATAGTATATGTTAACAGATGAGTTAATACACACCGATACAGAACATGAATACATATAAGAAACTGTACTGATATTCATAGAATCCAACATTAGTACATATGCAAGAAAATAAAGTGAACAACTTCTAAGAAAAAAAATATTGAAAGTAAAACAGAAATTATGCAAATATCTATGATAACTAGAGTTGAATGGTATAAGTTGCATAAAGTTCCCTTGTAATCTTTGCATATCAGCCTTATTCAATTTCAAATTATTCAACGTACATCTAAGTACATAAGATAAGTCATAAAGTCTAAGTTCCTTCATTGAGTCTCCATATCATCTACGGGAGAAATTCATAAGTAAACAATTGAATTCATGATTGATAGAAAAAAATACTTTTATCAGTTTTATGGAGTCTTTCTTGAGTATCTAGGTAACTTCACAGGTATGAGCTTTGACTCTCTGAACTTTTTTCCAAAAATAACAGGATAACAAGAAGATTCCTAAAATGCCAAGGATCATGTACTTTCACAATGTATGAAAGTGATCATTTGTTTGGAACCATTATCATATCATGAGGTGAATTATAATAAAATAAATCATATCATAGTTAATTATCATTGACCAGGACAGTGAAAATGCATGATAACACTGATAAGTCCACACTTACTCGATCTTGATAAATGCAAACAGTCTATCAAAATTGATTTGCAAAGTTTGAGAAAATCATTAAAGAAAATGAATTATGTAATTTTCAAGCGATTGCTGAGCAATTTACAAGATCAAAATGTATGACCTGATTTGCAATCAGTAATAAAATGACTTATTATTTTTCATGGAATTTGATGGAGATATTGAGATATTGCATGTAAGGCCCTAGTCACACAGGGCCCCGGAAGCAACACGATTCAACGTGACTCTTTTGTTCAGATCACAGTCATGAATCTTGTTGCTTCCGGGCACTATGTGACCAGGGCTTAATGGGAGATTTGACGTATGATTGCAAAAAGTAATTTTGAGCGTGTTTTTTAAATAGTATTCCTATCCAGATGTTTAAATTCAATATAACAGTTCTACAGTCAAGTCTGTCTACTGTGATCATTGAAAACAGGTGACCTCTAAATACAGGTTATATAACACATACTAGTACTTCATTTGGAGGGAACCAATTCTGGTGGCCATGGTAGACAGATGGTAACTTTGGACAGGTAGCTACTAACAAATGTTTTACTGTATTTGCATTTTATTGTATACAATGTAAACAAGGGCTTTAATGAAAGTGTGACATTTAACTTAAATACTACAATCAAATAAAATTTTCCTAATATATTCACAAAAATACTGAGATCGTCACTACAAATTGCAAATCATAAATACATCATACTATTATGAACATTACAAAAATGATTCCATTCATTTTATGGAAAATTTATATCAAATATAAATTGTTCATACTTTAGATAGCATGGCATTCCGAAACTATATCCAATAACATATTTTTCGGAACACATGAAATAATGGTAAATTTATTTTTATCTATCTCATTCAATATTTACAAAATTGACATTTATAATTAATAAATCAAAAGTGAGAGTACATGCAGCATTATATGCAATTATTCTTTTTTTTTCAAAGAAAATCAACTGTTCATCTTGAAGATGTAATGAAGACTAAACATAAAACATCAAATCACACAATATACACACAACCATTCACATTATCAAGGCTAACTGTGGTAATTTCAGATACAAGTTAGATATTGTAATACAGGCTGTTACTGGATGATTAGATACACAAATGCAAAGTATTAATTGCACACACCTTTCACACAAACATTTTAGAACATTTTCAATGAATTGGGTTGATAGTTAATAGTACAAAGGCATTGTTTGAAAAGAAATGATGACAAGTTTTCTGAATGCTATATCCTGAGGAAGGAAACATATGACACTTAGTTTGTGTTTCATAAAGCTGTGCATAGATCTACGCACGATTGTAAGATCAACTGGTGATCCTTTCTCGCACTCAATGTTAACTCCTGGCGCTGAATCGCACGGAAAAGGATCATCGGTCGGTCGTCTAGTTGTGCGTAGATCTACGCACAGTTTTATGAAACACAACCCTGCATTTATTGATCAGAAACGGATGCTACATATCCACAAGTCAAATTTGACTTTTATCATCAGTGTTATCTTTGATCACATCAAATATTTGATCCATTAATACTCATTACAGTTCCACTTTGATTGAATCTTTTTAGTGTGAATGTGAGGTGCAAAGACACTTCATAGTGAATATGCATGAATACATTCTAATCAGCATTTAATGTCAGGCCTATAGGAATTAATACCATGTTAGAGAGAAAATAGAAATAGAAAGAGAGATAAATAGAGAGTGATGGGGAACAGGAAATATAATAGAGATGAATGCAGGGGATAGGTATATGGATGAAGAGTGGGGGAAAGAGAGAGAGAGAGGAACAGAAATAGACAAACTCAAACAGGTGTGAAAGTGAATGAGAACAAACGAGGGGAACGGAGGAGAAAGGAAAAAAGTAAGTAAGAAATGGCGAGAGGAGTATAACAGAGACACATTGAGCGTTATGACAGATGGAAGATGGGGGGCACAAAGGGGTTGGAGATTGGTACATCTTATCTAAAGATTACGGGAATGGCGGAATCGTAGTTGTGGTCATATTGCTGCACCAAGCATCAGGTTTACAGAATGGATCCAGACAGAAGGTTGGGAAGGAACAACAAGTACAGATGGCATCATGGACAAGACACACCTCCGTTGCTAGGAAACAACATCCTCGGTAATCTCCACAGCATCCCCAATCAGCCCCATCAATATACCAGCCTTCCAAGTACTGTGAATGAATGGAGGAAAGTATATCAAGTGATTATCAATTCTGTTTGCTAGATTCCAACATTGGCAGATGATACAAAATACCTGCAGTATTCATAAAAATGGAAGCATCATATACATTTTAAAATCCAATTTGCCAATTGAGATGAATGAAAGCAGTGATGCAGTTAAAAAGGGAAATAGTTCCAAACTCCTTGAATTGCCAAAATAATTCCATAAAACCATGAAAGCAGGCAATAATAGGGTAACAACATATTGATGATTTCACAATTTGTAAACCATCCTAAAGGGATTATGAATGTTACCATTCAGACTTCTTATAACCCAATGCGATCCCAACACAAGCTATGCTTCCAGGGTACTCGCCTCCTTTAATTTTTTTTCACTTGTCATGATATTTTGTATTGATTATGTATTTGAAAAAGGAAATAAATTCAATTCAATTCAATCTGCATCATTTTCATTCAATAACTTGGAGAGTGAAATTTGCAATATTACAACATTGAACTATACGTGCCTTTACGGTTGTTCATATTAGGGAGCATTATGGGTAGTGATCTCACACAGTGTGAACAATGTGCACACTGGTGTGTACTAGAAAACTACCCACAATGCTCCCTGATATGAACGAAGTGTCACAAACATAAAGGCACATATTCAAGTGATATTTCAATTATTTCTCTCACCATGAAATGGTTGCATCCCGGCTGGATACATGTAATGTTGCCACAAGCGAGGAATCTTGCTATGTCTTCTGCTAGTTTTGCGTTGTCCCCAAGACCAAGAACATCTTTAGAAACTTCCATTACTTCCTTCACATCAAGAGCACCTTCATACTTTTTCATCAAAAAGCCTAACAAAAAAATGTGATAAGAATGAAATTACAAATAATTTGGATGTAATTTTCAGTCTTTTTCTGAGTGGGTGGGGGAGGAGAGGGAGTGGAGGGTTGTATGAAATGACACATGTATACCCATATTAAAAGCAAATTGCTCTGAGATTACATAGCAGTCCAAAAGAATATGTGATGTACAACTTCATATCTGACCATAATCTAGAAATAAACAAGGGCAATTTTAATCCATAGTGCTCAGTTTAATAATGTTTTTTTTAATGTCGCTTGGAGTGCAAAGATTACGTATCAATGAAAAACTTGAAATATATATTCTATGAAAAAGACAGCAAGAAAAGATTTGATAACTAATGTTATGTTTTTTGTACATACATTGTACACAGGACACTATGATCATGATCTCTGATATAAGATAGTTCCAAAGACAATTGCATTTTTGAAAGAAACTTATTTTGATTAGTTTCTACTAAACCATATTTTAGGGAGAACAAAGAGAGCTGCAGTAGGTATATTAGGGTAAAACGGGAGTCATCATTCTCATATATGGCTTTATGTAATTTTTAATACAGGTAACTCATCCTAATTTGAATCTTTTGTGACCACACAAATCTGTTCAACTTAGGAGAAATTTGACTAAGAATAGGTAAATAATTTTTATATTATTTGTTCTCATCGACTTGGGCAATTATTTGACTTCGGCAGAATTGACTGTACATATATAGGGCAGGACTGCAAATTCAAACTGCTATGGGACATACATGTAACAAATCAGTCTATTGCATGTGTACCTAGATATTTCTTGATATTCTTGATACATTCCAAGTCCTTGCATTCTAAAAGCTTTGAAGAGAGGACCTTTCTTGCATGATGGCTATACTCTTGCTGACATGCAAATAACCCTTGAAAGTCATAAGCCTGATGGGCTGGACAAGCATCCATTGGTGAAACTCCCATCGAGATACGCAGGGCTGACCTAGCAATGGAGTCATGGTAGATGAACGCAGCTCGACCCTGGTTAAATTTGTCTTGCACACCCGAGATCAGAACCAGGTCTTGAATCATGTCATCGTAAAGTTTGGCAATATCGAAGAGGCCAAGTTCTGTCCGTGCTTCCAACAGTTGTGATGCATTCACCATATCCTTGGCAGCACCGATAATCCTTTGCTCCATATCTGAACAAACGGTAAACAAAATAAAGATGATAATCAAATTGATAGGTTTCTTGGGGGATAAAGTCCAACATAATATTTGCATAACTGTGAAATCCATAGGGCACATTGTAGCAAATATCAACTGTACTAACTGTATGGGAATGAAAACAAGATCTCAGCATAACTTCCTGCTACTTGAATTAACTTGGACATGAACCAACCCTGCACGATTTAGTTCTTTGCATCTGATAATGAGGGTTGTATAGAATGCATACTAATACCATGTAAAAGTGAACCTGGCAGTCCATTGTCAATTCTTAAGATTCTTTTAACATTTCTTTCTTGTTATGGTCATTGAACATGTACCAATTTTCTATTACGTTAATTCAAAAGTTGGACAATATCAACCACACTCATCTAGTTTTTCTTGCTCTATTGTATAAATGATATGAAAAATAAAGTAGTGCAGCTACATGTAAATAAATCACCTGGAATTTTTCTCTCATAAAGGTACTCCTTTGGAATGACAAGCTGAGAAAGAATCAATGGTCGTCTAATCCCATCCTGTACATCACATACAGATATTGTTGTAACAATATTCCCGTCATCTTGAATGGAAGAACTGATGTTGAATGAGAAACCTCCAGCTGTCTTGTAGATTGCACTGATGCTCTCTGGAGATTTGGTGGAGATGGACTGAAGTTGAATGTTGTTTTCTTTCTTGGAGATGGGCTCAGTTGTTGATGTCACCACAAACAGAAGTGCTACAACAACAGGGAGGATGTACTGCAACATGATTGGAGCCCTAAAGGAAAAATTGAAAAAAGGAAAGAAGTGAAATGAAGACAAAGAGTGCAATTCTCAATGAATATATTACATTACAGTGCTCATTGAATTTCAACAAAATGGAAATCATAATAAGTTTACTTGCAGTCTTGCACCATGTAAATATTGGCAAATGCACCCTCCCGTATGACACATACAACAGTTTCAATTGCTCTGCAAGAATCTTCAAGGATGAAAGAGGCAGACCACTGTAGTAATTGTGGTATTATGTTGATGTACGATGTCTGTTATGCGATGTATGTCATTATGTCAATTTTATGTTAATGTTATGTGAATGCCGTCTGCCGAGCATTGGTGCCTGTTGCGTGCATGCAGGGACGGACGCACGCTCGGAAGTTGTCCACGTCGGGCCTTGCACCAGTGGAAGACAGAGCTGACCTGGACCCCAACGAGTATGGATGTCGCGTCATACCATGGTCTTTACCCGGGGACAACGGAAAGCCTCGACATCATGCATGTGAGTATGAATGATACACATATGCGCGTGCGTGATGAATGATATTTACGTGTAACGATGTAGTGTTAGGTAATGTTAGTAAATGTAGTGTATGTTTAACGAGGTATTATGTAAGCAACTTGTAGGTAATTTATAACCCCGATAGTATTTCCCTATTTTGCCTTTCCCACCCGACCCAATTTACTACACCACTAAGAAAAAGAAAATAATTTCTTGAGCTAACAAAATTTATTATAGAATGGGTGTGTTGTGTCCAGAAAAATCTCTTCAATCTGATTGGTCGAGAGCAAAATTCTAGCAGACGATTAATTTTACTGGTGCATGATTTATAAACGATACTGGTGCAGTATCGCTATCGTTTCTGATACGATCGCTTTCCAAAACAACAAAAATGGCGACCGACGGAGCGAGATTTGAATCGCTAACGGACGTAGAATTGGAAGAATTAATAGAAGGTGCCGATGCAGGTAACTAGAATGCTTTGCGAGACTGAAACAAAAAAGATACCGTACTGACTGCCGTAACAAAGGAGAACACCGGGGATTTGGACTAGCTGCTCTCCGCTATGTTCGCATTGCTACGTAAAGGTGATGGTTCTTCATACTTCATAGTCATACACAAAGAAATCTATGCAGTACATTTGGTACGGCATGCAGCGTCACTATTTGGACAATTTCAACATCGACAATAAGTGTACATTGACTAGTGTACATAGACTAGATCTGTAAAAATGTATTAATTTGACTGCAATCAGAGTCTGCCAGAAAAAGGCAAGTTTGTATGATGTAGGTATTAAATTAAGTTTGCAACCATGCATAAATCCTACAAAATTTAACAACCCCCCCCCCCCCCACCCCTCCAGGGGGCCCAGGTTTGTCAGTTTTCTACACTAGTAGGCCTATAAGACTCAGTACAGTCCAGAAATTAGCAGTGAGTCATTCGGTATCATGCATCTGGTTTAAAAAAAATCATGCGTCGGGAAAAAAAATCATGCGTCCGGTAAAAAAATTTCATGCGTCCGGTAAAAAATTTCATGCGTCCGGTAAAAATTTTCATGCGTCCGGTAAAAATTTTCATGCGTCCGGTAAAAAATTTCATGCATCCGGTAAAAAATTTCATGCATCCGGTAAAATTTGTCAAATTTTATTTTGGGGGGACGTGACAGTGCCCATTCTATAAAACAGATGATACGCAGGTTTATTTCGTGGGTCGGTGGAATTGTTTGCACTCGGTAACTATGGAAACTAGTCTAAACCCACTTGGCTTCACCTCGTGGGTTTAACTGTTCCATAGTTACCTTGTGCAAACAATTCCTACCGACCCACTCATACCTGCGCATCATTTGTATACTAATAGGCCAGCCCAAGTTTTAAAAAATAAAATGTTTATACATGGGTTTAGAAAAAAGTGAAGATGATTATATTTTTTATTGCCCACTCATCTTATTTGCAGTTGTTTGGTACTGAAAGAGTTTAATTCACCAACAGTTGAAGGGCCTAGGGTAGGGGTAGGAAGACATGTGGGTCATAGTAATTAAGTTAACCTTTTCCATACCCCTTCAACTTAACTCAGGTCATTTTTCTCTGTTTGGCTTTCTATAAATACTTTGCTTTGTTTGGTATTTGTCATGTTGTTGTGTATATATTGTATTTCCTGTTTCTTGCAAATGCCAGACAAATAAATAAAATAAATATTGGCTGTGATATAAAGTGATTAAGGTAATTCTGGAAGCTTAATGTTTTATATTGATTTTTTCCATTACTTTATTCAACTAATCTTTTCTAAAATGTGCCAGAAAGAATTATTGACAATATTTTTTTCAGTTTTGTTTGAAGTTAATGAATAGATAATAATAAATGAATAAATGGGATGTTCATTTGAATTTCAATATCTCAAAATCATCATAATTATCACAAATAAAAATGATATAGATTAATCTAATGCACCATGCATCTATCATATTGTAAGACAGATTAGATACTGATGGTAGTGTAGTTCTAGGCCCTGTTCTGGAGCAAGAGTGACTCTTAATCTTATGAATTTGGAATACATGCCTGTAGAACAGACAATTTTAAGAGATGAATATTGAATTGATAGGCAGTATATTGACTCTTAATCGTAATCCGCAGATGTGAGAATTCATTCCGAATTTTTACAATATTCTAGGCATGCATGTAAGTTTTGCAATGGTACAAAGAAATGGTTGATTAAATTCCTATTTTCAGTGAGAAAATCGAGTTTTTTCTGTTTTGGAATTTGATGGCGGATTATTTTGTGAAAACAAATTAAGGCCTAACTTTACCTACTAAATATCACAATTTCAAATTTAGACAGCACTTTTTGTCTTTCATCATTCAGGCTAGTTTAGACTATATATTTTACAGGAGACTACCTATTGAATCAAACTGGATATACTGTAACAAGATGACTCAATCCACCACCGACTGCAGCTTGCAAGTTCAATCCCTTCCACAGGCCAGGAGGATAGCCATACAACGCCACGGCAACGCTCACGCACCACTCCTGATCCACTCTAGCTAAGCCGGAGATAAAATGACACGGGTGTCGCCAGAAATTAACAGAACTTGTTCTTGAATTGATTGAACGTGAACTGCGATGCGATGCCCAATCTCAGACTCCTTTTATTTACCTTTATTTAATACTTGAAGGGCGATCTTGGGAGGCGAAGTTACTACAACTCAGTTTAGTGGTTGGTATGTTGCGATTTCACATTTCCAAATCATGTGATCACTGCACAAATATCACGTGATTACACATGTGTGTATTTCACAATTTTCCTCGTGCATACAAAATACACAGGGCCAGGCATGGTAGGGATGCCAAGGTCAATGACTCAAGGATATTGTCTATGCCAATTGCATAATCTTTTGTCAGCTTTCCAGAGGCAGAGCTCTTTTATTTTATTTCATCCGTCTGAGAATACACTACAAATACCAAACGATCTCCGAAACTAAGCAGAAGAACACTTGAGTTCTCGCCGAGGAGGTGCAACTAGTCTGAGCTGAGCCTGAGGTGAGCTGATTGAGCATTTCCATGAAAAATAAAGTTTTTTTTTTCTTAACATGGAATTAGATTTTGATGTGATAACCATTTTGATTAACCCATTCAGAGCAGCAATTATTTTAGAGCGAAGTTAATCATTATTCATTTCCTAAATTTGCGAGAAATTTGCAACACTAGAGACTAGACTCTAGAGTAACATTTTTTATTCCCTTTTTAAAACATTCCAGTCAGTCGAAGAATATAATGTTAAGAAACTGAATAAGTGAATTGCCAATTTTCTCTTTCTTCTCATGCACCAGATATAATTTTGCAGAATTGCATCAACAGTTATTGAACAAAAACACTTCTATCATCCTGAGCGTGTTAATAATAATAGCATGTGATTGTGAGAGTAAAGTGAAGTACTTGTGTCTAGGGCGGGGTTGGGAGACGGTAGGCAGAAAAAGTCCATCTGTTCAGAGTTGTTTTCAAAATAATTGAACTTTTTCTTCCTTACACTGATGGTGATAGAAGTCATCCCATGCAATGGATGTAGTGCCGTCTACCTTGACACAAATGACAGTAAACAGTGTATGCTCTAGGGCAATACTGCCATGGCATAGGCACATTGTTACATCACTGGAATTGGAAAGTCGATACTACATCACCATGCATTGCTTGTGTGACTTTCATCATTGTATGGAAGGGATCAAAGAGGAGGTATATATACAGTCCAATGTTAGAAACTGTTTGAAAGCTCCTCAAAAATTCCTACCATTACTTTGTCACAAATGGAGATTTTGAAGTAAATGATGGATGTGCCCTGTGAGCGTAGAATAAGGTGTATGGATAATTTCTTCGTGAAATAAAAATCACTACCAAATAAATAAGAATGGCATGTCATTAGAGGCATCCAAGCACTTTTGGTTTTGCCTATTTTTCTTAAAATTTTCTTTTTTACCTTATTATTATCTCACCTGCAGAATCAAGATGTTGTCAAGGAATCTTTTGACTTGCCTTTTGGAATTCTCAGTGCACCATGGGATGATTCACAGACCACTAAGAAGACTACATTCAGTTACCAGACTTGATTTCCATCACCATAGTAACAAATGCATAAACATGCATGGAGTAGACTGGAGTGGGAGAACAAGACAGGTTCAGAATACTGCTTGGAGACAAAATTCCACAAACTCTAATCCTGGAAGTGATAATATATGTAACCAGCCAAATAATGACACTTCTACACCAGGTGAGAGATACCTTGAAGCAAGAAGGAAAGGTGTCTTGAAGGGTAGGAGAAAATTGTCTCCTTTAGACAGAATTAGTGGTATGGTAAAGGATAGTGGTGAAAGTGATATGGAAAACAGAAACACTATTCTTATGGAGGACTCCAGAACAGCAATTACCAGCAACATCACTGATGCAGAAGAGAGAGATGATGAAAATGGTGTGGTCAAGAGTGTTGGTAAGAACTCAGAACCAGTTGCAAAATCATCCACACCAAATCATGGAAGTTCTGCAGAGAGAACAATCCAATTTCCAAAGATCAGAGAACAGGGGGAATCTCTCCTGGATGGAGAGTATATCATTATCACCAGAGAGAACTTGAAAAGACAGGAGAAGCTTGTTCGGCTTATCAAACTTGATGCAAGACAGGAATTCAAGTGCAAGTTTGGAAACATTGAGCATGCAGACATCATAGGACATCATAGCGGAAGTATCTTTGCTACTCATATGGGCATTGAACTGCTGATCAGGAGACCCAGTCTGGAGGAGTATGTACTCTACATGAAGAGGCATCCAGTTATTTCTTATCCAAAGGTAATTTTCTTGTCGGGCGTATCTCTAGACTGTGGCACTCGAAGATTAAAACACATCAGAATAACCCTTGGAATATTTTAGACTTATTCAACCAAAGGATCTATTTTCAATAAGAACAATTTTGGACAGAAATTTCCTATCTGTGATTGTCCACATGGTATATGATTACAATTTGCATTGCAGTAAAAGACGATGGGCAGTCCTGGTGCTTAAAATATGCAAATGAACTGATTTTAGGGACATTCCGTATCATCCAATCATTGGCATATCTTAAAATTGGATGACAATTGATAGCTCTGTAACAATTTTCAAATTATATGCCCACCTTGTATTGGAGTATATAATACAAAGCTATTCTGCTGCACCAGAAGGCATGAACTCTATTTCAGTGAAATTGCCTGGATACTTATATTAACGATCGATCTGTAAAAGTGTAAAACATAATTTCACAAATTTGATCAAAATAGAGGTAACAGATTCCCACCATGTCCCACCAAGGCCTATGTAAAACACATGCATTATTATGGGACATAGTGGGACATTGTTCTCCTTATTTCGATCAATAGTGTATACCAGCCCTGTTATTAAAATTTATACTGAACATTTCATTATTATTTCATGATTCAAATTCATGTTCAGTGGTATGACTAAACTTATTTAAAGATAGCATGATGAACTAAAGTCTGAATATTTATTGTAAATTAATAGTTTATAAAGGTGAATATATTAATTAACCAAAAATATATAGTGAAGAACCATATAGTAAGTTCTAATGATAAGAGGAATATTTTCACTCATGGCATAGATTATTTCTATTCCTTTTCTTCCTCAATTCTCTAGTCTTCTCATTCCAACATACCTTGGAGTTATGGTGTGAATGGTTACACCAAATTTTTTATATAGTACTAATGTTTACATATATTTCTGTTACTTTATCTCAGGACTGCTGCACGATGCTTATGATGATAGATGCGTCACCAGGCGATGTGATTTTAGAAGCTGGCTCAGGGTCAGGAGCTATGACATTGTTTTTATCAAGAGCAGGTGATTATAGGCTTATTTTGTTGATTACTCCATCAGGGTGGTGTTTCAGCAAGTTACAAAAGACTTTAAAAACAACTTTATGCATGACTGGTAACAGGTCTTATGCTGAATGATTGAGAATCTTACGCATATAACATTCGTTATTATGCTCCAGTTCTTTCTTTAAATCCTGCGTAACTTTTTAAGAATGATTTTGGGAAACACAACCCAAGAGTGCTCTACAAGATGATTAAATCTCAATTGATTGAGCATGATTCATTTTGAAATTGATATTGAAAGGTCTGATGACATGGGATTTGTTAGAGTACAAGGGGATCATCGTGTGTCTAGGGACCTGTATCGCAATGAAATTCCACTGAACTTGCTAATATTTGGTAAGTCATCCAAAAGGAACCACTATGACAGGTCTGTTTATGATTTGATGAATCTGTGACACAAAAACTTCAAACTTCCCAGCATTATCTTCTGTTGCACAAAGGCAAATGATAGTGTAGGGCTGCTGTAACCAAAATGGAAAAAAAAAGATAATTCAAATGAATAGATTTTGTACGAAGTAATAATTTGTTTGTAACACATTTTACATTTCTTCATTTTTGTTGTCTTTTCGCAGTTGGGCATCATGGACGTGTTCTATCCTTTGATAAAGTATCCTTGCACCAAGTGAGAGCTAAGAAGAACTATAAGCATTGGCACACATCATTTGACATCAGCCATCAGGTCAAATGGCCTCAGAATGTTTCATTCTTTTCAAGTAGATTAGAGGACTGCGCACGGTACATCCAGGATGAACAAGTTGATGGGGTAATCAGATATAATTTAAAGTCCATCAACCAAGTGAATAAAAAAATGTCATTTTGCCTAAAATTCAAAAGAATAATCAAGATTTTTTTTTTTCCAGTTGGATCTGTCTTGCCAGCTTTACGCTACTGAAGTGATGTTTCATTAATATTTTTTTAAAATTGCCAATCATGTTATCCAATTTCTTTTTAATATTCTATTTCATCACTTTGTTATATAAATCGTGTAAAGCAAAATTTTGCTTATAAAGGTTGCCAGAAAATAACATTCTCCTAAACAAAAACACAAATGTTAGCATTTTCATAGTCGTTAAATTTGTTTATTCAGATGCGTTATACAGTCAAATCTCTTGGAACCACAAAATCTGTAAGATGGAGAAATTTGACAGAGAAGAGTTCAACTTTGGCAATCATTTGACTTTGATAAGTTCAATTTTGGCAGAGTTTACTGTATTGTTTTTTTTTTCTTTCTAGAATCTGCTTTCAAATGTATTGGAGAAGAAAATGTAATATGATTTACTACAGAACATGTAATTGACCCAGGTGCTTGTTTCATACAGCTGCTTGTGGAGGTAAACATGACTCTATGCCTGACTGATGACTTTTTCCTACACCAAGTTGCTGACTTACTACCTGAGAAATGGTCACCAGTCATGTCTACCTCTTTGTGCAGCTTTATGAAAGAAGCACCAGACATCCAAATGTTTTATATTTTAGTGCGTTACATAGAGAGCTTCCATTGACCACAAATTTTGTTCTCATTATCCCAGGCAATCATTGATATGGAAGGACCATCTAGAGTAATGGCTACCATGGCTCAGAGGCTCAAACCTGGCAAAGCAATGGCGGTCTACGTTGCAAAGTGAGTTCTTGAATGCATACTTACAAACCTGAATTCATATTATTTGCTTTTGATGAGATGGTACCAATATTGATAGATGCTCGTAATTATTCAGATAACATTATGGATCAGAGTTACCTTGGATCTGCTGGAATTGAAGTCTGTTGAATTGAAGATGCCAGAATCATTTTACGGTTTGTAAAGTGTGTAAAATGTATGTCTTTGTGTATCACTGGCAAAACATAATCATACAAAAAGCACCTTGAGCACTCTGCCAAGCATATAGGGTGAATGGATTGCATGTATTTTTTTTTTTTAAATATTAGAACCATAAATAGATACTACCACCCCAGTGCATGAACATCTTGTCTTGGAAGACAGTCACACTTCTGATGCATTGTTGCATGGCAGACATGCCAACCATAATTGTATTCCTTACTTTTTGTCTTGCATTTTATTAAGGTGATTCTAAGACAGATGCCTATGAATGTAGAACATCATAATACCATACTGCATCACACCTGTCTCTATGGAAGATTAACCAATACAACCATTGTCTAGAAAATGGCTTAAATTTTAGTGCATGATTTCAGTGATCAAGTGACCCAGATACATTAAATTGTTAAATATACATACATCACAGGAAATAGTTCGGCAAATTATGATATTCTTCACCTTTTAAAGGCATTTTTGTTTTCATTTTAGCCTAACACAGGTGATTGATGTTGCTGAGGCAATTCGTAAAGAGAAACTTCCGCTTGTGATGGAGACAACCCTAGAAGTGATGCACAAGGAATGGGTAGTGAACCCGGCTAGGCGGCATGATGGAATTGTTCTTCAAGAGCCCATGACTGTGGATGGACAAGAAATTGGCGATGAGGGGGTCGTTGGAAAAGGCAAAGGTACATATTCTAATCAACAGACTAATAGGCTTTCATAATAATGGAAAATAGCGCTGTAATATATTGGGCAATAGTAAAGAAATGTATGTAGAATGTTTAATGTAAGAGCCAATATCTTATTGTTCATAAATTTTACTGAATTCACTGAATTTCCTGCCATAGGCGAGTTTTTCTTTCTCATTTTGATTATTATAGTTCATAAGTCTATGGACTTTCCAATATGTGAACATTTTCACATTTTCGAAAATAAAAATGTGAAAACTGAAGCTAATATGGTACACAGGGGGTGAAAGATAAAAGGGATATTGCAAATAGACATCGTTTCAAACGAGATGAATGTCATGCAATTGGACCTTTTGGTGCCTACTTGTCCCAGATTCCGATGATGTAAACAAGGCTTGTGTATCAGTTTGCTTAGAGAATTATTTGAATGATCCTCTTAGGGCAGCATTTTTCAAAGACATGCATCTGACAAGGAAAATGATTCTCCATCACTAAATAACTAGTCAATTTCTTGCAACAACCCCCTGAGAGTATTGTACTTGATTTTCTGTAATTAATATTTGTATTTACTTATTGAACCCTCTCAGGTGTACAGTATATTAAAGATGAAGTGCCCAAATACCTCGCTCGGCCACATCACAATCAGCTATCACACACAGGTATGAAGGAACAGGTGCAATTCTTGTATCTGTCTTTGTTTCTTAATAAAATCGACCGAGAAACAAAAATGAGGAGACGTGTTGCTCTCTTCAACAGCACATCACCTCCTATGGAAGATGAATACAAATTCAGGCTCCACACAAAATAATCATAGGATGCTCCATTCACTTAGCCATGTCAGCTTGTTGTCCATTCATCCAGTTCCATAGGAATAATGACCCGATTGGCATTTTCCAACTGAAATAAGCCAAAATACCTGCAAAAATCTTCTAATTTCATACAAAGTTTATGTTTATGAAGGTAGAGTCATTTGTGAATACAGTCAACCTCGCATAACTCGACTTTGCACAAGTCGAAAACTCGCCCAAGTCGAAGCAAGGAAAAAGTCCCGATTTTCTCTTTACTTATCTCTTTAAAATAATCTTCAATTAAGTCGAATTTTACAAGTCGAATTTCGCACATGTCGATTCTAATTTTCAGTCCGCATTGG
>BQKZ01004190.1:14580-36486 GCA_036244855.1 Temnopleurus reevesii
ACCAATCAATTAAGCACAAAGATTGGTCTTGATAGGCGCATTTATAGTTATTCCAATAATAATTCTTCTATTCGGGCCTCGAACTAATTGACCGTGCATTCAAAATTCAAAACAGCCGTTAACCCCTCGTTGACCAATAGCGCAAGAGTATCTCTCAGTACGTACTCCGCACGGTGTGGCGGTGTATTGAAGTGCGCACTGTGCTGTTTTGTGTGTGTGTGGTACCGTAATACACTAGGAGTATCGCGAAACCATTGGTGTCAAGATGAATTATGATGGAATAGATTGTTATTTGAATTAAATATTCTGGACTACATTCAACCAAAATACTTCATAGAGGTTATTATTTTGGCATATCTGAGGTGCACAACAAGTTATAAGCATAACCGTAATACGTGCAAATGTACTTTTTTACCTTTAAGGGAAACCAGTTTGATACTTCGTCTTATAGTGCTTCTAAATAGTGCAAGAGGAATCTTCTCTTACATCTTCGCTAATAGTGGATTAACATTTTCTGGCAGGGTGGTATCAATACTGTTAAAATCATTTAATCCTGTGAAATTGCAGAATCAATCGATGCAAACATTCACAGTTTTTTCCCTCCCAAACTTATGCCTCATAAAACCACATACAGCGTGTGACGCCCAGATGTGTGGTCAAGGGCAAGGCAATTTTTTCCAGAGCGCAAATCCACAGAATTATGAGGAAAAAACGGAATTCATTTTGGAAAGTGCTGCCGAATCTGCCACCTTCAACCTCCAAACTCTAAAAATGATTCCCCCAAATGTGCTGCTTCGCCAGCATGTCTGAATTATCCCAGTTGGCATAGCCACTGGATGCCAATTACCCGCAAATGCGCTTTGACAAATTGGCGCGAGGCAACGGGTGTCCCCATTGAGTCCTTTGCCCATTTACTCTGTGTAGGCTTTGGAGGCAGTGATGCCGCAATTGTTGTGTGAGATGCTGTCCCCAGGTGTCAAAGGTGTCCCCCTCTGTAATGCTGTGGTGTCTTATTTCTTGTCACATTATGATGTACTCCAGTCTCTATCAATTTGAATCAGAGCTGTTGCAAGAAAGAGTGTCACAGATAAATATATTGTCCGTCTTGTAATATTCCTATCTCCTTTTAAGATAAGAACTTAAAAGAAATAAAAATATATGGACTTATTGAAATATTCAATATGATGACTATCAAAAACACTGATTTCAATTTTTGAAATTAGAGAAGTTTGCTTATTCTATGATAATGTGAACAGGAGAGAGAAATTTGGTTTTAAAGTGCGTATCATTCAAATTGGAATATTATGCCCAAATGGTGGACTAATGATTTGATAGCATTCCTTTGGGACTTACCTATACCTTAACTGGACTCATGGCTCTACAAGTTGATTTGTATTTCAATTCAATTTTCAGCTTGGGTCTATTTAAACAAAGTTTTGTTCACAGAAAATGTCATTTTATTCAAATCAATGCCAATAGGGCATTAATGGTGTTCATAATATTCATAGAAATATTTATCCAGCGTGTATGAGAAATGGTAACAATTTAAATTACTTTTTCACATTATTTTCACCTTGATCATTTTTTTTTGTAGCCTATGTATTAGTAATATGCTGGGAATCCAGCTTTCAGAGATTCTAGAACAACTTTTGTAAGAAAGTATTCAGAAAATTTTCTTTCTGGTAAGAAAAACTAGACTATCCTGGCGGGCTGGTCTCATTGATGAAGTACTATCATTGAGACCACTGCTTAGTTCATAGAGATTTCATGCCTCAAAGTAAATTCCAGCATGCCCGGCGAAAATAGATTTAACAAACTTCCAGGCGGGAAAACTACTCAAAATGTTCCCGGCTGGTCCGCGATCTAGAAACCCAAGGCGGCCGAAGTCTTAAACATTTCTTGATTTGAATCCAATCTGCGTCCGGTGCGTGATGTAAGATGAAATACTCCGTGACATGTGACAAGCGACTATTCATAGAACAGTCCCGGCATATTATCCACCAGACGACTCGCGCAACGCCCTAAGTGGAGCGGAAGGGCAATTCATTAGCCCGCCTCCCTCCCCCTCCGCACCGCAGAATTCCGCGCTTGATGAAGATAGAGCGTTCCTTTGCTGAGAAGTAATGTTAAATGCATCATTCTATTCCATTCCTTTGCTTGCACCGATTTTGAAGAGCATTGGAAAAGCAGATTGGTTAAAGTTGGATGTGTAAATTGGAGTTAAATTGAGCTCGAAATTTAAATCCTTTAAACTGTATGTTTGTAGCTAGATACTTTCCACAAAATGGATCCTTACCGAGACAAAGATGACTTGTAAGTGTGTTTGTCAGCATATGAAAATGTATATGATAAGCAAACTGTGAAAGTCAAGTAAAATTATTAACAAAATTAACTCATTGAGAAGAATGAATAACTAACTTTGTGTCATTATCTTGCGACGGATCAATAAAGAATATTTAATTTGAGCAATATTAGTTTTTTTTTAAGTCCATTCAAGGATAGGCCTATAGAATTTGTGAATAATGTATTTCACATACTTCTTTTGCATTTGATAAACCATTCTACTGGATAAAACAAATGAATTTTATGAATAATTTGAAGTATAATGCTTGAATATGGTAATCAATGTTATTAACCCTGTTAACCTCCGTTTTAAGCGATTGTATACTTTTAGGTGTAAAAACATAATCATACCTTTAAAATAGATATGTCTATGGAAAGCTCAAGTGCGAAACTGAAATAGTTATTGGCTGGATATCATTCAGCAGTTAGGGTGTTTTGGTCTTAGGTTGGAATGAATAAAGTGATTTGCCCCCTGTCGCATTGATGAGGTTATAGATGAAATGAATGGTTACCGATGTGATGGAATTTACATTTGCTGTGAGAATAATTGCTGCTAAATTTGCCATATTTTGATGTACAGAATTGCATAAATTGCACATCTTAGTGAATAGAATTGCATAAATTCCTCATGATTGTGTTATGATTTTCTGTTCATTTTATTCTTTAATTGTCATGTATATAAATAGACAAACTTATTTCATCGAAACAGGGTAAATAAGAACACAAAAGATCCTCTCTGTGTTTTTTCTCCATAGTGGCCCACAGGGGTGTCGTATGCATTTACACGCTTACAGCTCACTATTCCATCTAACTCAAATATGGGTNATAAAGTAGTTCAAGGAATAAGCTTGAAATAGATTGATCCCACCGCTTGGTTGCTGCATACATGTGTGATGCATATGTATTGATTTTACCACAATGAAATATGTCCACTAATGGACATGTGGTTCACCGAAAAATAGCATGATGCTTGGGCACAAACCAAGGGGTTCCAGACCACAGTTTCCTTTCCAGAGCATAAAGGTCCATTTAGGTTTTCATTCTACTGTATGTTCTTTTTAACCTTTGCGTTGTTGAAAATGGATAAAACCCGATATTAACTATTTCTGTAAAATTAAGTCGAACGCCAAGTCAATACTCCTTTGTAATGCTATTAAAATCGTAACCATCTTGCTATTGTTGTGACGGCATAGTTCAATACAGGCGTATGGCTCTATTGTCCATGACCCACTTTCTTTCAAAAAGTATTTATTTTGTGTATTATAAGTAATTAATAGTAATAATAATTATATTATGAACTATTCACTTTGGTTGATATTTAGTTTTATTTCATTCATTCACAATGTTTTATTTTGACAGGGTATACCCATCAGTGGACAATGTATTGCTTTTTCTCGGACTCTTAGAGATAAAAAAAATGATGACAATAATTTTGTCAATTAAAGTATATTCCTACTTTTTCTTTTCTTTTTGATGCAGATATTTGGCAGCGTGATGCGTCATGGCCTGGTCAGTGGTGCTGTTCAAATGCCATCTCAGGACAATGCAGAGTTGCCTGTATGCAGGTGAGTCTAGTAGTTATGCAATAAAGCCTTTGAAAAATGCAAACCTCCAAAAGAGAAAGATAAAGTTTATAGGTCAATAGAAATAGAAATTGTACACCTTGTCCTAACAGGAAGAATACCTCTTACAAGATCTATTAAAGGATGGGAATGACCAAGTTCAATCTATTTCTTAGATCTATGGATGATAGACGGACGTGGAGGACGATTGTCGCCAACACTTCAAAAAAGGAGAGGCTGCTCGTGATGATGAGACTTCCCAAACATAATAAATTTAGAGGGATTAATATGATTTTTTAATAGAATATTTAAACCATTTTTTTGTGGAAGCGCCATGGTGCAGTGGTTCTGAACCTCGCCTCTCGACCAGAGAGTCACAGTTTGAGCCCCATCTATGATGTTGATATTTCTTTCAGCAAGAAACTCATCCACATTGTGCTGCACTCAACCCAGGTGAGATGAATGGGTACCTGGCAGGAATTGATTCCTTGAAAAGCTTATACTGCTAATAGCTCCTTTACTATAGCCAGGGTAATAATGCGGCAATTGTGGAGCGCTCTGGGATTAATTTAAATAGGTGATGTAAAAGTTGTTCGTTCTTCTTCTTCTCTTCCTTCTTCTTCTTCTTCTTCTTCCTTCTTCTTCTTCTTCTTCCTTCTTCTTCTTCTTCTTCTTCTTCTTCTTCTTCTTCTTCTTCTTCTTCTTCTTTTCTTCTTCTTCTTCTTCTTCTTTTTTCTTGTTCTTATTATAAACCATAAATGGCCAATGTAGAAAACAATTTTCTGCATGTATCAAGGATAAGGACTTTAAGGGTTTTCTGGCGATAAATTAATTGTAATTTCGAGAAAAGAATTCTTTTTTTTCTGAGTATTATTTCATTGGTCTCATCATTTAGCAAATACATATTTATAATGACATGAAGTACATCACAAACAGAATCATGTAAAAACAATTCCTACTCAAACATATTTCAGGAAATATTTCAAGTCTATTGAACTTTGTTAGTAGTACCATCCAATCAACACAAATGTAAATCATCTGTAATAAATACACTTTTTTCTATATTCAGAATTATACCCCCTCTATCTTTTCATTCTCAATCTTTCAATGTATGTAAATCACAAATTTATCACCCCAAATAGCTATTTTCTCCTCTTCTCCTTTCTAAAAAATCAAGATATGTTTTTCATCAAAGATTTATGTTGATGGCAAGAAATCCGAGCAAACTCTATTGTGGTCTTGAACTCTACCATCGGGTTCAAACTTAGTAGATTTGAAGAAAATGACGTTCCCCAAACGCTTTTGATTAGTACCATCTGCACGAATCTGGGGTGCTGTCGTAAATTTGTTGACGATTTTCAGGTTATATGTATTTTGGAAGTAATATGTTTGAATTGTGTTGTTTCCTTTCATTTATGCTGCTTGCTAAGAGATGAAACAAGGGGAACAGGTTTTTTTTTTTTTTACTTGAGATGCCAAAATCTAGCTATCATTGTCCTGATTGTCCTGCGATAGCCTGATGCTTCAATTCTTGTGCAGCATTTATATTTTTCATGAGCGTCATGATTACCAAGATCATACATTTGCACATTTTTTTCAAAGATGATAGATGTACCAAGCTGTCGACTAGTAAGATTTAATTCTATTTACTAGGATTTTACATGGAAAATAGAACATTTGTACAGGACAAAATATTATATTTTAAATCCTTGAGATACAGTTTTGGAAAGTGTGAAGAAGCTACAGTAAGACTAGGATATTACTTCAGGGGAAATTTGATTTCTATGGTAAAATGAAAGGATTTGTAGGGATATGAGCAGCTCTGTTGTTCTGTTAAAAAAAAGCAGATTCTTAGTTTTTTGTTATTATGTCTCTACCACTGGAAGGTGGTGCAGGAGACATTATTTGTGAAAACTTCACATATAAACGTTTTTTTTTTTAAATTGAATAACTCTTTGATACATATCTTGAGCATGGAGTAACCTGAACGTATGGAAATTAGCAGAAGTTTTGAGCAGTTTTTCTGTTATATTTTCCTATGTAATGAGCTAAATGCCTAGAGAATGTTAAAAAATCAATGAATGTATGAAAAATGGGAAGACTGATTTACTCCTCAAGTTTAGCACTGTCTGCCTGGAGATGACTTATCTCTCCTAAATGTTTTGAAAGAGCATTGATTTTGCCCACTCGTGATGTAGGATGAAGACACTGCACTATTTCTCTCCTTTGTCTTTGTCATCCGCCAAATCTCAGGCATCTTCTTTCAGTCTTACTGATGGAGAGGCGAACATTTGCAGAGCTTGAAGCAACTGTATTCAATCTCTGTCTACATGTCTATCTCGATCTCCCTCTCATGATTTTTCCCCAATTGTCTGTATGTCTCCCTCTCTCTCTTTCTCCCCTCTCATTCTCTCTCTCTCTTCCTCTCCCTCTCTCTGTCTCTATTTCTTTCTTGAAATTGGATTCGAATCCCGTACATCTTCAAATCTCTGTCTTTTTATATGTTTGTGTTCCCTCTTTCTCTATCTGCCTGTCTCTCTGTCTTTCTCTCGACCTCCCTCTCTGTCTAATTGACTTTTACCTATCACACTCTTTTCCCTTTTCAGCTCCTCCCTACATTTCTTTCTTTCCCTCTCTTCCCTGTAATTAATTGATTTCAGCTATTCTTTGAATTGGCTATGTCTCTTAATCTGTTCATGATTTGTTTTTACTCATCTCTATCTCACTTTCATCATACCCCCTCTTTCTCTTTCTTCAACACTCTTTCTCTATGTCCATTCTGTTTGCACATCTCCCTCTAGCTTATAGCCCCCTCTTTCCTTCCTGTCTTTCATTCTTTCGATTTTTTTCTTTCTACCTCTCGCTTCACTCCCCCACTCCCTCCCCCTCCTGGCCTTTTGGAGGCTAATTGAATGTGACGTGTTGCTCAATTAGTCAATTAAAGTCGCAGGTGTTTTGACGGTGTTGCCCATGTTCCGCCTTAATGTGAATTGAGTAGAATTGCAAGAGACGTAACTTTTCCGATTGAGGTAGAGAAGTTTGCGGGCTCATGCTGGAAGCTTTACCTGAACAAGCAGCGATCATTCTCTCCTTTATAGGCTCTACGGAGGCAACGTTCATCCATCCTTTTGTTCATGTCACTTGCTGAGAGGAAAGACTCTATTGATTACATGTTTTTGATGATTAAGAGAATGGAATATCTCCAGAAAAGAAAAGTATTGCATAATGTTTCAAAAGTAAGCATGAACTCTGCTGAACCTGCTATCAAAATACTTGTCTGCAAATGCGCAAATATTTTCAACAGAACATCCATTTCAAGAAAATGAAATCAAAATTCAAAGAATTTTCTTAATAATTTGAAATTAACCTTAACCAGCAAATGATATCAACAGGTACGAAAAGGTCTAGATATTTTGGAGTATCTCAAAAAAGTGAAATGGATCAATGCTCAAACAGTGCGCTGATTTGGGGCCAGCAGAAAGAGTTGAGGTTTCTCTTCTGAAAGTTGTCTCCAAAGTGTGTTTGTGCATTGTATCTTGCTGTAGCATGCTATGGAAGATTTTCAAAATTGTCAATGTTCGATTTCTTGAAAAACCGATTACCAATTCACGCATAGAACTCAGGCAATGCTTTTAGCCACAGGTTTGGGGTAAAAAGTATACCGTTCACTGAAACATATCTCTTTTCAATATTTTCTATGTTAGTCATCGCTATGTGGTCTAAATATTTGTTATAGAATGCAGAGGTCTGGATATTTCCCCTGGAAAAAAATCCAACAAATACTAATGAAAGGTGAGATCCCTAAAAACTAATAGCCTGTGGTTTGGGGGCCCCAAAAGTACATAAAAGTAAATAGGGCAGTATAAGGAGCAAAGACAGCCAGAGATATGTTTTTGACATTGATTGATTAGGTAAAGTTAGCATTGATCTCCCTGTGTACATAACTGTCTATGATTACTCTCAGATTACATGACTTGTCTGCCCCACCAAATGGATCATCATTATCAGTGGCGTATCCAGGGGGGGATGGTCATAGGGCATATGACCCCTGACCATTTTTTGTATGCTTGTCAAGCCGCTATGGATAAGCAGGCCTCTCAACCCATCTAACAGGAAAAGAGGAATAATTTGTTGAAAAGAGCAAAGAAATGACATTTCCCATAGTGACGAGAAATAGAAAAACTCATTTGAAATGGCCTTGAAACTCTTTCGAAATAATAAAAAAATTCATATTATTTCCTCAAAATACCTATTGGTTTTAAGGTCTGGGTAAGTTTTGGGGTTTATTTTGAATTTTATTTTTTATTTCATATTTTTTCCTCATCATTATTTGATGAGGATTTGTAATTTTTGAAAATTATAGAAATGGTTTATGTTTTCGTGCCTACAAGAAAAATTTTGAAAATTGGGTAGAGCAATGTATTTTGCAAACCATTGAATTGAAAGGAACTCAAAGATTTCAGGACCTTTGTCTTCTGAATTTTAGGAAAGAAAGATTCTCATATTAATACTGCCCAATATATGAATATTAAGATTCTTCAATATGGCATGGAATTTAATTAGATAATCATACTCGCAGTTCATTTCATCAGATATAAATCATCTTTTAATTTAGTCTTTAAACAAGCATAGCCTCATTTGATTTACAAGTTAAGAGAACAAGAAAGTTGAGGAACAATCAGTGGTTAATGCAATAAACTCTATTCAGATAATGAAAGTAATGTCTGTGAAAATGTACTTCGAAAGTACACTCCCTCTCTTGTCCTGTCATACCCCATCCTCCGGCAAAATCCATTATCTCTTTTTGAAGCAAGGTAGTAGAAAAATGAACCAAAGAATGAACGAGACATGCAGTGGAGTAGAAAAAAAAATCATAAAAACATCAAATCACTACACAAAAGGGCCGCGCCGCCTTCGTCACATAGCCCTATCCTACCCCCTTTGCACTTTCTCTCTTCCATCATGAATAACACCTTGGAGGGCGATACAATGCCTCGGGATGCAAAAATAAAACCTGTTCTTCCACTTTCTCCACTTTTGATTGTCCCTACAAGCATGAAAAAACAGGAAAAATATTTCATGATTTCCTTTTTTTTTTTCATGCGCTCACGTTGATCATGTTTTTTCTCGTAGACTGTTGTTCAAGACCCTCCCTCTCGGTGTTAATTCGCTTTTCTTAAACCTCTCCTTCCCCCCTATCAAAATATTTCTTGAACAAGCGCAGAAAAAAAATTAGGCAGGGGGTTTTCTTTTGCCATGGGGAGACATGTACTTTGCGCTGCTATGTTTTCGCCAGTGTTGTGTTTTCATTTTTCAGCACTTGGAGAGAAAAGTAGAGGAATTGATCTATTCACGAGTTGACATGGGTTTATAGAGAAAAGTTGTTTGAAACTGGAGGCGTTTGTTCGTTGATTTCGTCTGAATCGTGCACCAATATTCCAGTCATATGGAACAGACTGTTTAGAATAATTGCATTATTAAAGCCATAGCTTTTTCTAATAACAACTTTTTCCCTTCAGATTTCATAAACTCTTCTTCCTCCCCTACCCCTCCTTCTGTCACTCTCCTCTTAAGAATCATACCTCTGCATCCTTTACATACCCTACTCCACATCCCCCTTCTCTCCCTCTCCATCCCCCTTCTCTCCCTCTCCATCTTTTGATCTACTGATTTTCTTTGCTCTCTTTCCCCTTTCTTTCCTTCTTTAATAATCCTTTACCTCCTCCTTCTGTCACTCTCCTTGCTTTTCCTTTCATCTTTTCCTTCCTTCTTTCCCCTCTTAAGAATCATACCTGAGCATCCTTAACTTTCAGTATTCCTCATCCCCCTCCTCTTCCTCTCCATCTTTTGATCTAATGATTTTCTTTGCCCTCTTTTCACTTTTTCCTTCTTTAATAATCTTTCATCTCTTCCTTTGGGCACTCTCCTTGCTTTTCCTTCCATCTTTTCCCTCAGCCTTTTCCCTTTTTAGAATCATACCTGAGCATCCTTTACTTCCCTTCTCCTCATCTCTCCTCTCCCTTTCCATCTTTTGATCTACAATTTTTTTGTGCTTTCCATTCCCTCCATTTCCTTCTTTAACTCATCCTTTTTTCTCTCTCTCTTCGACCATGTTCTTTTAGAATCTTTATTGAGCAGCTTCCACTCAATTTTCCCCATTCCTCTTATTCTGTCATCCACTTCAATCTTTTTTCTCTTTATTCATCATCCTCTATATGCATTGGCGGATCCAGGGGTGGGGATGAGGAGGGGTGAGGAGGGGTGCTAAAGAGTCGCTGATGGTTCACTTTTCTAAGACCATGTCTTTTTTGCACTTATGAAGAGTGATAAATCCTTGTTTCCATATCGTTTTGATAGTTAAGACTTTTTTCTCTTCCTTTTTTTTTGGGGGGGGGGGGGGGGGGTCATAAAGTTCTCCACGAGGAAGCTTTCACTTCTGCCCCATCCACATTTTCTCCAAATCCTGGATCCACCCCATAATGCTTCCTAATAACATTCTCTCAGCATCCTACCCCTTGACAGTAACACATTAATGAGTCTAGTGATATGCCTCCATGCGATGTTATGACAAGGCACGCACACCTGGCTAAGCATAGACATTGGGACACAAGTCTTCATGTTATGAATGCGAGAAGGTCTCAAATGTAATTTTGCAGTATCAGTACATATCCTAATATTGTTAACACATTGTATGTTTAGAGCCAGAAGGCGTTATCTCATCTGGGTATTTTGGGAAATTGCGTTCAAATGTTTTGATGTGTAAAAAATAATACTCTGGAGTTGTGTAAACAAACCTTATTTGTCTATTTTGATCTGGCCATATCATATTTGAATTCACTTTTTAATGTTTTAATGTAAATTGAAATATTTATCGCATAACAGGGTCCATTGATTGTATGCCATATCAATAAAGATAAAAAAATAAAGTTTAATGGTCTATATTTAGTCCCTGTTCACCATGGCGTCCCTGAATGACCCATATTACAGAACAACAAGTTAAATTGTTCTTGGCGGTACACACAAATTTCTGCTCAACAACTAGTAAAGCTCACAAAAATTTGTTTATGCTAATTTCAGAGCAAAATGTTTTTCATATTTCATCTTCGGAATTTGACATGGAATAGAAACGGGCATATACACTACACTTTTAACTATGACTTTACATTCATCGCCCATAAAATATTACCTTTCCAACTTTTCCCTCAAACCTCCTACATCATGTCGGCTACAACGAGGAGGACTTGGGAATACGGAATATTAGTCGACAGCCCTCTTTAGGGGTCTGTCCCGACCTTGATGTGACTTTGATCTTGAAAAGTGATACCCTATTCCTGCATCCATATTGCTTGTGGTGGTCAGTTGGGAGGGAGGGCCAAGGGAAAATGGTGTTGTTAACACTGTCCACTTAACGCTATTCCTATTTAAAGGTAGGATGCAGTGTCGGTTGACATTCAAAGTGAATATTTAGAGACTACCTGACGTGCAAAAACGATTTTAGCCATTTTTTCATAAAATTCTGTTTCATTCTGGTGAATGTGAATTTATCTTTAAAATTCCATTTTAGAATTTTAGCATTGTGTTTACATTATCCCACAAGCGAATAAGACAATAAAGTCACTAGAATATTATTTTAGAGACAACTTGACTAGCAAAAATGAATTTTAACCATTTCTTATGAAAATAAGATATTTATTGAAAGTGAGCTTATCTTTAAACGGTCATTCTCTTTTATTTTTTTTTTAAAGCGGTGGATGATTTTTTTATCATAGATTTTGTAATATCTGGTCATATATTCCATATATTTCCTTTCCTTTCTAGACCTTGATATGCCTTTGATCTTGGTAAAAAATATGCCCTTTCCTGTGAAGATGAATCTAGGGATATTACCTTTCAAGCGCTCTAGACCTATTCACACTAAAAAGTTATAATGGCTCCAGCGACACCCATACTCCATGGTGGGTGAGAAGATGAAGAAATTATAAACTTTTCTTTATCCTTATATTACCTTACACTGTATGTTTTGGCAGGGCTTACTTGCGAAGCAGGCTATGTAGCTTGAATGATACATGTACTACCTTGTCTTTAACGGAAAACATGAATGAATAATATTGTTTGAAGGTTTCACTTGTGGAAGAATGATGAGAATAATGCTTCACGGTACAACGAGTTATCTTTCGTGAAAACGATGAGAACATGCTCATCGAAACGTCGAGAGTGGGTAGGTCCTTTTCAGGACCACTCACATTCCCAAAAAAGATAACTCGTTGTACCGTGAAGCATTATTCTCATGAATGAATAAATAAATGAATGAATTCAACTTTGACAGTGAAAGATAAATTTCTCAAGATTAGACCCCCTCTCACCTCCGCAAAAAAAACATGTTGTCAAGTCAGTGCGATGTTTTCCGTCATGTATCATGATGAAAAAGCAATCTCGAATTTGATGTTCATCTGTTTTCATAGGGGGGACCATTTGAGAACAACTCATTTTTTGTCTTTTAAAGGTAGAATACTTCTTTTGCAGCCTAAAATTTGACTTTCCAAGATTGTTGTGTTATGTTGAAGAGCAACAAATGTTAGAACTTATCACCATAAAGCACAAAGATTGGTCTTGATAGGCGCTTTTATAGTTATTCCAATAATAATTCTTCTATTCGGGCCTCGAACTAATGGACCGTGCGTTCAAAATTCAAAACAGCCGTTAACCCCTCGTTGACCAAAAGCGCAAGAGTATCTCTCAGTGCGTATTCCGCATGGTGTGGCGGTGTATTGAAGTGCGCACTGTATGTGCTCGTACAATGTTTTGTGTGTGTGTGGTACCGTAATACGCTAGGAGTATCGCGAAACCGTTGGTGTCAAGATGAATTATGATGGAATAGATTTTTCTTTGAATTAAATATTCTGGACTACATTCGACCAAAATACTTCATAGAGGTTATTATTTTGGCATATCTGAGGTGCATAACAAGTTATAAGCATAACCGTAATACGTGCAAATGTACTTTTTTACCTTTAAGGGAAACCAGTTTGATACTTCGTCTTATAGTGCTTCTAAATAGTGCAAGAGGAATCTTCTCTTACATCTTCGCTAATAGTGGATTAACATTTTCTGGCAGGGTGGTATCAATACTGTTAAAATCATTTAATCCTGTGAAATTGCAGAATCAATCGATGCAAACATTAACAGTTTTTTTCTCTCCCAAACTTATGCCTCATAAAACCACATACAGCGTGTGACGCCCAGATGTGTGGTCAAGGGCAAGGCAATTTTTTCCAGAGCGCAAATCCACAGAATTATGAGGAAAAAACGGAATTCATTTTAGAAAGTGCCGCCGAATCTGCCACCTTCAACCTCCAAACTCTAAAAATAATTCCCCCAAATGTGCTGCTCCGCCAGCATGTCTGAATTATCCCAGTTGGCATAGCCACTGGATGCCAATTACCCGCAAATGCGCTTTGACAAATTGGCGCGAGGCAACGGGTGTCCCCATTGAGTCCTTTGCCCATTTACTCTGTATAGGCTTTGGAGGCAGTGATGCCGCAATTGTCACGTGGGATGCTGTCCCCGGGTGTCAAAGGTGTCCCCCTCCGTAATGCTGTGGTGTCTTATTTCTTGTCACATTATGATGTACTCCAGTCTCTATCAATTTGAATCAGAGCTGTTGCAAGAAAGAGTGTCACAGATAAATATATTGTCCGTCTTGTAATATTCCTATCTCCTTTTAAGATAAGAACTTAAAAGAAATAAAAATATATGGACTTATTGAAATATTCAATATGATGACTATCAAAAACACTGATTTCAATTTTTGAAATTAGAGAAGTTTGCTTATTCTATGATAATGTGAACAGGAGAGAGAAATTTGGTTTTAAAGTGCGTATCATTCAAATTGGAATATTATGCCCAAATGGTGGACTAATGATTTGATAGCATTCCTTTGGGACTTACCTATACCTTAACTGGACTCATGGCTCTACAAGTTGATTTGTATTTCAATTCAATTTTCAGCTTGGGTCTATTTAAACAAAGTTTTGTTCACAGAAAATGTCATTTTATTCAAATCAATGCCAATAGGGCATTAATGGTGTTCATAATATTCATAGAAATATTTATCCAGCGTGTATGAGAAATGGTAACAATTTAAATTACTTTTTCACATTATTTTCACCTTGATCATTTTTTTTTGTAGCCTATGTATTAGTAATATGCTGGGAATCCAGCTTTCAGAGATTCTAGAACAACTTTTGTAAGAAAGTATTCAGAAAATTTTCTTTCTGGTAAGAAAAACTAGACTATCCTGGCGGGCTGGTCTCATTGATGAAGTACTATCATTGAGACCACTGCTTAGTTCATAGAGATTTCATGCCTCAAAGTAAATTCCAGCATGCCCGGCGAAAATAGATTTAACAAACTTCCAGGCGGGAAAACTACTCAAAATGTTATCGGCTGGTCCGCGATCTAGAAACCCAAGGCGGCCGAAGTCTTAAACATTTCTTGATTTGAATCCAATCTGCGTCCGGTGCGTGATGTAAGATGAAATACTCCGTGACATGTGACAAGCGACTATTCATAGAACCGTCCCGGCATATTATCCACCAGACGACTCGCGCAACGCCCTAAGTGGAGCGGAAGGGCAATTCATTAGCCCGCCTCCCTCCCCCTCCGCACCGCAGAATTCCGCGCTTGATGAAGATAGAGCGTTCCTTTGCTGAGCAGTAATGTTAAATGCATCATTCTATTCCATTCCTTTGCTTGCACCGATTTTGAAGAGCATTGGAAAAGCAGATTGGTTAAAGTTGGATGTGTAAATTGGAGTTAAATTGAGCTCGAAATTTAAATCCTTTAAACTGTATGTTTGTAGCTAGATACTTTCCACAAAATGGATCCCTACCGAGACAAAGATGACTTGTAAGTGTGTCTGTCAGCATATGAAAATGTATATGATAAGCAAACTGTGAAAGTCAAGTAAAATTATTAACAAAATTAACTCATTGAGAAGAATGAATAACTTACTTTGTGTTATTATCTTGTTACGGATCAATAAAAAATATTCGATTTGAGCAATATTATTTTTTTTTAAGTCCATTTAAGGATAGGCCTATAGATTGGTGAATAATGTATTTCACATACTTCTTTTGCATTTGATAAACCATTCTACTGGATAAAACAAATGAATTTTATGAATAATTTGAAGTATAATGCTTGAATATGGTAATCAATGTTATTAACCCTGTTAACCTCCGTTTTAAGCGATTGTATACTTTTAGGTGTAAAAACATAATCATACCTTTAAAATAGATATGTCTATGGAAAGCTCAAGTGCGAAACTGAAATAGTTATTGGCTGGATATCATTCAGCAGTTAGGGTGTTTTGGTCTTAGGTTGGAATGAATAAAGTGATTTGCCCCCTGTCGCATTGATGAGGTTATAGATGAAATGAATGGTTACCGATGTGATGGAATTTACATTTGCTGTGAGAATAATTGCTGCTAAATTTGCCATATTTTGATGTACAGAATTGCATAAATTGCACATCTTAGTGAATAGAATTGCATAAATTCCTCATGATTGTGTTATGATTTTCTGTTCATTTTATTCTTTAATTGTCATGTATATAAATAGACAAACTTATTTCATCGAAACAGGGTAAATAAGAACACAAAAGATCCTCTCTGTGTTTTTTCTCCATAGTGGCCCACAGGGGTGTCGTATGCATTTACACGCTTACAGCTCACTATTCCATCTAACTCAAATATGGGTTCCTCTCACTATTCCTTCCTAATCTTGTCGCATTATTTTATTTTTTTAAATCATTTTGGTTTTTTCTTTCTTTTCTACAGGCGCAGTCCTTTTCTACAGTGGCTGATGCATGTTCACATTCTATGGAGGTGAGTCAAGATATTTGTAATGACATGGGAGGATCAAGTATTTATTAATAGAAAGGGTGTCCAAGGGGCCACTAATGTTCTGGCAAGTAAAAAGAGAGAGAAAACTCTTTGGGATCTGCCATTATACACCATGGATTCTTTCACAATAGATTCAGAATGATGGCCGTTCTTTGATATTATGAGAATGCCAATTTCTAGAAATTTGCTTATTGCTGTTTGTATAGTAAATAATCCTGTTCCATAGCGATGACCTTTTCCAGCATTCTATGCCTTTCTTGGAATTGTTTTTGAGGCTGGTTTGGAAGATCGTAGTAAATCCATGTCATGACAGTCTGATTAAAAGAATCAGCAGAACTTTATTATTATCAGAGTCAACTTGCAATTTTGATGATTAAGAATGTTCAAAATTATTTGATCTATTTTTTTTTCACTGTTTATGCTGATCAATAGTCTGATGTGTCGATATCTAACTAAGATAACAAAGACTAAGTAATATCATAGAGAATTAAGAATAGAATGCAATTTCATTAGAATTTGTACTCATGAAGGAAAATTTTATTTCTTTAAGTGCTAAATTCATACTCAGTTTCCTTTTCTGTCTCATTTCTCCATAGCGAGAGCTGTTCGGATGTTTGGATAGATACGAAAGTAAGTTATCCTTGATTTTTTTTGACACCATACTCCTCTATGTAAAAGATTTCGTAGTAATATCTTTTTAAGTTGTAGAACAATCGGAAAATGGCGAGATGAAAGGAGGGACGAAGAAGGGAAAAAAAGATAAGAAGAGAGAGACTGTGTGCATGTGTGTGTCTGCGTGAGTGAGGGAGAGAATTACGGTAAAGAGTAAAGAAGGGAGAAAGGAAGGAAGGAAATAAAAAGAGAAACAGAGAAAGGAACGATGAAGATTAAAGAGAGGAGAGGAAAGAGTGGAGCATAGAAAAATTGAGAGAAAAGAAGTCAATAAAGGAAAATGACAGGAAGGAAGAAGAGATAAGAGAGGGAGAAATGAAATGAGAAGAGAAAAGAGAGAGGAGAGAAAAGAAGTAGAGAGAGGAGAATATAGGATAGGTAAAAGAAGGTAGTATTGGAAAGAAAAAGACAGAAAGGTAGTGAGAAGAGAGAAGAAGATAGAAAAATAGATAGATGAATAAAAAGAGAAGAGACTCAAAGGAAGAGGAGGAAAGATAGAAGATCAAAAGGATGTGAGTGACAACAAAATGTTAGTGCTGACAACAGAAAAGAAAGATCACTGCATAACAAAGAAAAGTTTGGAATTGTCAGAAAAAATTCAAATCTTCTTCCCACGTCACTCAGATGCGACATTGGAATATGTACCGCTTCTATCATCGTTTTNTTTTCTTTCTTTTCTACAGGCGCAGTCTTTCTCTACAGTAGCTGATGCATGTTCACATTCTATGGAGGTGAGTCTAAAGTGTTTTTAAAGCAAGGGAGGATCCAGTATTATTCAAAGGGGAGGGGTCCACGGGGATCTTAGGGGCTGCCAATCAGGAATGATGCTTTTCAGACTTTATTGAGAGTCCATTTGCCTTAGAAAACATTTTCTATGTACAAAGATTCCTAGTGATATTGATTTCAAACATTTTCATGTTTTTCAATGGTCTGACAAGCAAATAAGGTAAAAAAAGAAAGGCGATTCCCTGGATTAGGCCTTTTACACCATGGATTCTTGCATAATGGATTAAGATCGATGTCCTTTCTTTGATCTTGGGTGATCACCACCATCTAGAAATATGCATGTTGATGGAAACAATCTTTTTGTTTAAAAAAAATATGTTCAACTACCAAACTCACAGGTTTATTATTATTTTACACAGTATGGATGTTTTTTCTTGACAGGATGCCTTTTAAGAAATTTTTTAGACTAGTTGAAAGAGCAGCAAACTGGTATTTTATGAAAGTCTGATAAAAATAAAACAGAAAGTGGTTTTTAGAAAAAATCAAGTAATTCTGATGAAGAATTTTTAAAATTATTCAATCTATTATTGTTTTCTTTATGTTTATTCTGATCAATAGTCTGATGTGTTGATATCTAACTAAGATAGCAGGGAGGAAGTAATATCATCGAAAATTGAGAAAAATTATGCAATTTCACTAGAATTGGTACTCATAGATTGGAATTTTATTTCTTTAAGTGCAATATTTATATTCAGTTTGCTTTTCTGTCTCATCTTTTCCATAGAGAGAGCTGTTCGAATGTTTGGATAGATATGAAAGTAAGTTATCCTCAACTTTATGACGCCATAATCCCCTGTGTAAAAGGGTTTTGTAGAAATATCTTATAGAGTTATAGAATGATTGGGAAACACATAGAGATGTAGGGAGGGAGAGAGAGCAAGAGAGAAAGCGTGTTTATGTTTATGTGTGCGTGAATGTCAGAGAAAATGTAGAGAGTAGAGAAGTGAGAAAGGAAGGAAGAAAAGAAAAGGAGAATTAGAGAAAGGAAGGGTGAAGATAAAAGAGTGGAGAGGAAAAAATGAGATAAGAAGGGAAAAGAAAATAAAGTAACAAGAAAATAAGAAAGTAATTAGAATGACAGAAATGAAGGGAGAAGATGAAAGAGAGGGAGACATGAATTCAGAAGAGAAGGGAGAGAAGAGATAAAATAATTAGAGAGAGGAGAATATAGGATAGTTGAAAGAAGTTAGTCATGGAAAAAAGACAGAAGGGATGAAAAACAAGAAAAGGAAGATAGAAGAGAATAGAGACAAGAGTAGGGCAGGGAGAACTGAAAAGACAAGGGAATATAAAGAAAGAAGATAAAAGACATAAAGGAAGTAGAGGAAGGATAGAAGAGCGAAAGGATGTGAGCGATGACAAAATGTAACTGTTGACAACAGAAAACAAAGATTACTGCATAAAAAATAAAAGTGTAGACTTAACAGAAAAAAGGTAAAAAAATGAAAACCTTCTTCCCACGTCACTCAGATGCGACATTGGAATATGTACCGCTTCTATCATCGTTTCCACCAACCCGTGAATTCTAACCTTCTAGTCTCATTGGNCACCAACCCGTGAATTCTAACCTTCTAGTCTCATTGGATTGTTGAAAGATGAACATCAAGGAAAAACATACAGCTCATCTCGCAGTTCTTGTGTTTTTTTACTTCATAACCTGAGGTGTTGAGTGAAGAAATCTTCAACATAAATAGGGATGTTACACTAACTTTGATTCTTTGGGTAAAATTAGCAGGCAGATGAATACAAAGCATGCTATTAAACTTAATTGTGGTGGGGGCGGTTTTGATCGAACCATTCAATATTTTATGAAGCAAGAGTTTAAAAAAATACAGAGTTTTCCCCTTTTTTCTTATGCCATACATGTTATATTTATTGATTTCAATGCCACAAATGATGAAAAGAATTCATCCTCGTCTGGACCAGTAAATTTACAGAATTTAGTGAACATTTTTAGATATTGGACCAAATGTATGTGCATAATAAAAGATGGCTGACAAGAAAAGAGTAAAAAAAAATCAAATAATTAGGTCCTTCTTCTGGACAAGCAATTAGCAGCAACTGAGTACAGATATTAGAGTACATATTAGACAAAATGCTAATGCAGGGAAGTTGGTAAAAAGAAATAGAAAAGAGTGAAAAAAAGACAGAGAAAGAGAGAGAAAAATGGTTGGTTCGATGGGATATTGAAACGAGAGAGGGAGGGGTAGAACTAAGACCGGTATAAATACATTTGGCTGAAGCCGACTTGAAAAACAATCTCAATCCATGATTAGGTGTGAGCTCAAATGCATTGAGTGATCCGGCATAAATCTATAATGCGGGGACGGGACGGACGACCATCGTGGGATGTGTGCTTGGGATACAGTGCTCATGGGGATTGTTTTGTTGGGTTTAGTAGAGTTGTTGCAGTTATGAATACCAAATTAAGTTTACATTTTTTAGATAAAAACACACACAAAAATACGTTTAAAAAAATACAAATTCAGTGAATATATTACCACATAAATTATCAAACCATACGATTTCGATTACGATGACCCTAATGATAATCATACTTCTACTACTACTACTACTACTACTACTACTAGTAGTAGTACTACTACTTCTACATCTACCACCACTGATATTAGTATGATTAATATTACTTCTACTTCTACTACTACTTCTAGAACTTCTCTGACTGTGTAATTAACTGTAATGAAAATACATATAAAACGTTTTTTATGTCCTGCTTCATTTTTTTACAAACACCCTAGAAACACATCTCCAGTTTATTTTTTTTTATAAAAATTGATAACCTTATTTGTAAATATGAAACTATTTATCTAAGAGAAATTTCACAAGATGAACCTGTGATACTCATTAAAACAACACCTAGTTCCAAATACAAAGCCATTTTCTGTACCAGGCCAGAATTGTTTGTGTGAATGGACAAATTGTAAGGGGGTTTATATACCTTTTATTCTGAAACATCTGCAAAAGTACTTGTGATTAAAAGTTTGTTTAATATTTATGAAATGTACTTGAACTGTTTTCCCCTCTTTACCCAGAATTTGAGGTTCATTGTAGCTAGGGCAAAATGATTACGGGATTTTTAGACCTTTTATTCTGAAACACCTGCAAAAGAAATTTTGATTAGATGTTTGTTTAAGATGTAATGAAAAGTACTTGAACTGTTATGGTTTTTCCCTTTACCCACCCAAAATTGGAGGTTAATTGTAACTAAAATGAAATGATGAATGATGATTTATGGTGAATAGAGATTATAGAATGAATGGATTAACAGTTTTTCTTGGATCTTGCCAGGTCAATAGAAATTACAGAATCTTTATGGAAAGTTTTGATGCAATGTATTTAGGAGAATTCAATTTTGATGACTTGCAGTGCATTTTAGGTTAACCCTTTTTGCAGGCCGTAAATAAGCACACGTTAGAATATTTACAGTATATCTAAAATGAAATTATCAAGGATTTGATGCTATTTTTGTAGCAAGCAAATGTATCACAAATTCACATTTATAAATGTTTTTTAAAAATTTATTTATAAATGGCATTGGTTTGAAGTAAATTATGCTCCATTTGTGAGAATTCAATATCATGTTTGTACCAAACATTACCTTGTACGCTTGGGTCCGCTGATAAACCTTAGAGAACAATGGAAGCTGCATTGTGTTTTTATGCGTTTGTATTTTTATGCGCAATGGTTTAGAAGTGAATGAGGAAAAACATTTTATTAGCATTGCTGTCATCATCATCGCTCAATGGCTATGACAATCTATTGCTATCGTTGAAGCCAAGTACCTGGATCGCCATGCCAGGCTGTAACAGTGTAGATGAATAGTATGATGATGATAATAATAATGACAACATATTTTATTTACCCAGGGTAGCCACATTCAGCTATAAGCTAGCTGCTCTTCCAGTGGGCCCTGCATAACATCAAGTTATTATTACCCTTCTCCTTTCCTAATTGCCTTGCACATGGCAAGAAGGCAGATGGTCCCATTTTTATAAGTCTTTGGTATGACTTGGCCGGGGATCGAACCCATGACCTTCCGTTCATAGGGCAGACGCTCTACCACTGAGCCACACATGATAAGAATGCAATGAAGGAACTTTTAATTATTTTCTTCATTGTTTAGGACGTGAATCTTGTTGCAGTATGGCCCAGGAGGGTTCTCAGTGTAGGAACAAATGTGAAGATGTTTTCGACTCGCCCCTACCGACGGACAACATGGGACTGGGCATAGAGATCTCTTGCTCTGATCATCGCATCATGCAGTGTGTGTTCAACTACACAAACCTCATGGCACCGAGGCATAACCCCAGAGATAGTAAGTAGTGGTGGTGGTGAGGTGGTGGTGGTGGTGGTGATGGTGATGATGATGGTGATGGTGGTGGTGATGATGGTGATGGTGGTTTGTGATGGTGATGGTGGTTTTGATGTTGTTGGTGGTGGTGGTGGTGGTGATGGTGACGATGGTGGTGGTGGAGGTGGTGATGGTGGTGGTGGTGGTGGTGATGGTGGTGGTGATGGTGTTGGTGGTAGTGGTGGTGATGATGATGATGATGATGATGATGATAGGGATGATGATAATGATGGTGATGGTGATGGTGATGGTTATGGTAATGGTG
>BQKZ01004190.1:54982-57482 GCA_036244855.1 Temnopleurus reevesii
CCCCCCCCCCCCCCCCCGGCCTAGTTAGGGTTAAAGATGTATAAAGTATTTGCATGGTAAAAAACAGTGGTATTGTGAGAATTATTATTTAAAAAGGTCATCATTCAACCATTTTCTATTGTCCTGGGCGTTATTAAGATAAGAAAGATAATAAATACTTAAAGAACGACTGGCATCAGTTCTTATGCGAAATGATTCATAAAATTACTCATATTACAACCGTATTCAGCACAAGAACTGTCGCCAGTCATTCTTAAAGGTGTTTTTAAAGTCTTTATTTACTTGGTGAAATACTGGCCCGTATTCCGATAGCGAGGTTTAAGTTAAGGGGGAGGGGAGACATAGTGAAAGATTGTGTGCTCTAGCAGACAACCTTTACAGTTGCTTTTTAAGTCCTATTGCATTGGATAGAGGAGTATGCATTTCCATTTCATTTGTTTACCATCTGAACAATCAAACTAAAATACAGAAAAAAAGGCCATGTTCACCAGCTGGATGGCAATTGTTCACCAAACCATTATGTTAGAGATCCTTTGTTACATTGACTGATGAATGTTACCCAGTCACATGAATGGAAGTGGATAATAAGATTGGTCCAACAAGACAGGTGGTGGTATTATATTCTGAATTAGATTCTGAAACCCTGAGATACAGAATTAATTGTGAGACTGAGTTAAACATTTGGAGATCCTTTGTAAGTAACAGTCATTAATAGTTGATGACAGTGGACAATGAAAAGATCTCCATGGAGACATGGGGGTACATTGATATTGTTGTGTACTGAATTAATTACTTAGGTGAACATGGTGAATAGAATTTAGAACCCCCTATCAAATGTAATAGGAGTCAAAAGAAAGGAAAGGTTAGCATATCTGTTATGGAAAATATTGGGTTTACATGTGTATTAATAATTTCATGCTGCAATTAAAAATGCTAACAATCTTTTTTACACAGCTATTTAGAAATACATTCTAGAAATTGAATGGATTACTTTTTAAAATTGATAAATAAAATGGTCAATTAAAGGCCATGAATATATAATTAGCTTAATCTCATTGATGACAATAATTAAATTGATTAAGAACATATAATATAATTAATTGATTTACAAAAAACTTCACTCAAATTTATTGTAAGGGGTTAAAGACTATGCATGCAAATTTCAAGATGATTTCTATGATTACCTTTTGTTTTAGGACTACCCCAATGAATATTCTACGTATTCATTTATATGCTAATTAGGCGGGTTATGTGTCAAATTATTTATATCAAAGTTTCCTTTCTTCTCTAAGATCTATTTGAAATAAAGATTTAACATAACAAAAAATAGAGCTTTTAATATTCACTCATGAATACTAGGGGTCCTCCCTTAACCCTGGTCTAAATCTGTGGTTTAAGTATGGGTAGCCAAAAGTGCCAAAACTTTATTTACAATGTATAATTCTTATGTTAAATGCTATTTTTTCCCATGCTCTAATAATGTAGAAAACTATTGAAGCTTTTATTCCGAGACAGTTTTAAATACTATGAGTGCCAAATGTGCTGGTAAATTAAACATCGACTGTTATAGATTCAAGTCTCTTTTGGCTTCCAATACTTAAACCACGTATTTAAACTCTAGCTTAAGTTAAACCTGACATTAGAATACAGGCCACTGTGTTTAGCAAAGCTGCCCATAGATCATCAATGACTTTAGGCTCTACTTGCGACACTTTCCAAAATTTGAAGAACTTGTAAAATGAAACTAATGCATCGTTTTACTTATTGCATCATGTGAAAATCTCAATGGGATTCGATGGGTATATTATCTAATGTATTTCTCTTCTCTTTTATGCATAAACCAGTTCTCAGGACAGATGAGTGTGACTCACGTACATACGCTCCAGTGTGCGACACTAACCACAGAACACACCCTAATATGTGTACACTGCACAGCCTTGGAGAGGAGCTGGCCTATAGGGGGCGCTGTCAGGTAAGAATTCAAGGTTATACAATGAGACAGTTAGATATGCGTAATGATAGAATATGGCATAAATATTCAGTATTGAATGATAATTGGCTTGAAATTGAACTGCAGTCATTCAGTCTACAATACCTCGGTATATAATTACGTCAATTTATTAGGTTATAACTTTCTGACATATTCTGATTAGTTCTTGAAATACTTAAAGTATCGTTGTTGTCATCTATACAACAGTTCTTAAGTTCTTCATCATTGTCATTATCATTGATCATCATCACTGCAACCACGATCAACACCACCACTAATATTATTGTCCTCTTTGTTGTTGTCATCGTTGTCACTATCAGCTAAGTCATTATCTTCCACACTGACATTGTTGCCATCATCATCATCATCATCACTGCCATCATCATCATCATCTTTATTATCCTCCCCCTCCTCCTGTTTACCATCGCCATCAACTTCTCATATATATATCTCTCAGACCTAAAACATTTTCTTTTTTTTATTTACTGCCTTGCACTATTCATTACATGT
>BQKZ01004190.1:59982-65666 GCA_036244855.1 Temnopleurus reevesii
TGCAATTCAGAAAGTGAAGTAAATTAGAAAAGTGGCTTTGGATGTCTATTCAGGCTGACTTCTTTTAGGGATCGAATGAAGATTTGGATCTAAAGAATAAAGATAACAGTTTGAATTGGCTAAACTTATAAACTATCCTAATGAGCATTTAACACATAAAATTTGGAATGTAATTCAATATCTGATGATGTTGGAAAAATAGAAAATCATAATTTACCAATTTTATTGCTTTGATTTTATTTTATTTGCAGATTAAAGCTTGCAATACAGAGGCAGAGAAAATAGAAGCGCTCATAAACAACAGGAGTCCTGTGTTATCAGCTTATTTACATCTAACTCCATTATTAGCTGCAGCTACAAGAAACCCCCAAATAGTAGAACCAAATTCAGCGAATTCAATACACCAACTTTCGTCATGTTGCAGTTTAATAATTGTCTTAAGAATAATTCATGATCTTTTATATCTCATCCGAAGGTAGCAGTAAGTAAATAAAAAATTAATTTTTATCTTTCCAAAGAAACATGCTATTTAAAGAGATTCTAACTTCATATTTTATATATGCAAATCATCTGACTTGTACATATGAGTTTATATGAATATTGTAAATTAAGAATATTGTATTTATCTTTTTATGTCAGTCTCTGTATTTTTCCAAATCTTGAAATGTTTGGCTGAAGAAACGTACTGAATTTGTGTAGATTGTCTGTACTTTGTGTAAATCATGTATTTTCTATTATGGGGTATTTTTCAATTGTTTGTAATTTTGGGGCATTTTGTGCTTTGAGAGGTTGAATAATGTACTCTACTGGCTGAATGTAAACTACATTTTCATAATACTACTAGTAGTTCAAGCAACAGTAACTTATCATTGCAGTGATGATATAGTAGGCTATGGGGGTGTTGCTCAAAATCAACTGCAAATCAAATGTAACTTTGCAAATTGTAACGCACATTTTCATTCGCCCACGCTATGCGCATTTAAAAAGACGTGCATGAAACAATGATTTTGATTGGCGCGTTTCGATCAACTGCAACTTGCAATCAAATGCAACTTTTGAACAACACCCCCTATATCTTCTCACAGAAAGTAGTCTTTCATGTGCTTGGTAGGGGGAGGAGGCGGGAGGGGGGTCAATGGGTTTAGACAAACTACATTTTTCTGTGGCCATAAAAAGAAATTAGTAAATCTAAATGGATACTTGAGTAAAACCATTGACTTGACATACCCGGTACTTGTTTTTATCAATTTCATGATGGTACAACGCTATGATTCTGTCTAAATCATGAAAAAAAAATTGGCTAGGAGAGGAGTTTGTAGCCCCTTCCTGGAAATTCTAAATATGCCTTTGATGTGAATACAAAGGCAGAACAATTTTATGTGAATCTGGACAACTATCTTGGAGAAAAGTCATTGGTTTTGGATGGGTAGTTTATTGTTCAAGCAGCAATTATAAAATATTATAATTGTTGAACTGTGTTACATTACAGCAGTTTCTATCATGTATGAAGTTCATTTTAAATCTATCTTCTTTTCATTGATTATTGTGACACTCAATTAGAAGACCTACAATATATGATTCAGCTCTTCGTATATTTTGTATCAAATAATAGTTTACTTGATTATAAATTTCTTTTCATTTCTTATAATGCTGATTTTACACTCAATAGCTTTTTATGTTTGAAGTAGTTGAGTGCAAAAGTAGAGCAGTTGACAACTCATCTTTTCTCTTTGATATTTTATTGTTTCCTTCCTATACAGGGTGGCCGAAAAAAGAAGTTTTGCAATTTCTAATGACATCATTGATACTAGTTGGTAATAATATTAATAATGGTGGCTACATTTATAGCGCACAGGTCCACCTTATTAGTACTCATGGTGCTGAAAATTTTACACTCCCTATTATCCGGCTGTAACTGGCAGCCGTTACGGTGCTCCGCATTACAAGGAATTTCTTCTTGCGGTCCATATTTACCTCACCTGGGACATGTGCAGCACAATGTAGATAAATTTCTTGCTGAAGGAAATTAATGCCATGGGTTGGGATTCAAACATATGAATGTCTGGTTGAAAGATGAGAGTCAGAACCACTACACCACGATGCTTACACAATCAATTCTATATTATGCAATTTAATATGATTCTAGTTGTACTCCCATGAGGCAATGTCTTTTTCAAAACTGTGGCAAAGTTTACATTTTTTGAGAAAATCACCTTCACTATAAAAACATAAATCATTGTCCTTTCCTCATTGATGGACTGAGATAGACATATTCTTTCTTGTTTGCAGGGCTTGCACAGTTTGGGATCATGAATGATTTGGTAGTACAATCACAATAACGATAATGAGATAAATTATACATGTGAATGATAAATACTGTTAAAGCCAATAATTTAGCGTACCTAAACTGCAGCGAAATTACTTGATTTCAAACCTTTTCACAAATTAATTAGTTGCTATTTTCACATTTTTTTAAAAAAGATTACTGCACACAAGTCTACTTGACATTGTAATGAGTGAAATTTTTTTAGCAAATTCATGGCCGCAAAATTTGCGACAATGAAACCCCAACAAAAATTTCAGCTCATATAGTAGCGGGATAAAAAAAAATATATATGTGTTTAATGATGTCATTTTAATTGCAGAGCTGGGTGTTAGAGGCATTTGCCACCCTGTATACAATTGCTAAATTACCTTAGTTTATATTATTTATCTTTCATTCTCATGTATGAATTGTAGTCTTTGTAGGAGTGTTATACTGAAATCTTGTATTATTGCAATCATAGAGGGTGATTATATACGTGTATGGATGCTAGAAATAACATAATTCATATTATTTACATTGATTTCTTAATTTTTCCAAATGCTTATGGGAGAAAACAACTGATATTGTATCACAGAATCTTTCCAATTTTGAATTTGCCTTTCAATTTTTCTTCTTTTCAAGTTTTCTTTTACAAATGTTTTGATATATTTGCTATGTTGCTATTTTTATATTTTCTATCACTTTTTGAAATTTGTTGTTGGTTTTTTATGTTTTATGGAGTTATGGTGCGAGAGATTAAAAGTTATAGCTGCCTACCAAAGAATCAATGTAAATACATGTACTTAGATTAATCAGAATCTCAGCAGTAAAATTATTTTGATTGTGTCTCTCATAAACATCTCCTATACTTTACTCTACTAAAGATACTGGAAAAATGAGAATTCCATTTTTTTAAAGAATTTCACTAGGCCTGTTTTGATCTCTTAATATGCTATATTTTGTTTCAGAGATGGCTTTAAAATTGGAAGTTTAGTACTTTTTCAAAGTGGCCAAATCTGTATTGTCGATGATTTAATAGTTATTTGTTTTCATACTATTCGCTATGAATTTTAGTGATAGTTTCTAATTCGAGATAAAAAATTGGGAAAATTGCGTAAAATCAAGACAAGAATGAACTGATATTTTTGAAATTTGAGAGTGATTGATTGATTTTTTTTGCTGAGAATTTGTAAGGTGTCGATTGGATGAGGGTTTGTGTGTAGGTGTGTGGGTTTGTGAGTGTGTGTGTGTTATTTTATTTCTATAGTTTTCAATATTGAGCATATTCTGTTTTGAAAGAAAAATAGAAATGGAAAGTATTGACAGATAAAGGCTGAAGTTTTTTGTAGTTCCTTACTTTGGTAGGCTGAATGGAATATTTTCAGGTACAAACATATCTAGGAATATTATTGTGTCTTGCCATATCTTATGTATAACTCATTAATTGCTGATGTTAGAAAATGTATTTGCTGAGAAACGACAGGTACCGTAGATCAAAAATGTTCATTTTCATTCATTTGTATTTTACCTTTTTTGTCCCGGGCAGGATTTTGAATTATTTTTCATGGAGGGCAGCTGTAATATAGTCAAATTTCATGCTTGCTTCTTTGTCAGATGCACAATGATAAAATATTTGTTGACCTGATAAACAGATTATGATATTTCAATACATGGAATGCAGATTGTATGTAGTGCTTGTTGCTAGGTTTGGCAAGCTGAAATCTTTGTCCAAGCTAGCACCATAAATATTTGCACATGGCATTCTGACTTTTGTACTCTTATTATTTTGGACAGCTGAATGAATGCTGTAAAAGCCAATATTTTAGCATGCATCTATTTTAATGACCTTTTCATGCATAAGAGAAATTGAGCAAAATTTGCAAAAATAAAACCCCAGCAAATACAGTATCTCGTCTTTGGGCAAACTGGAATAAATTTGACTATATTACAAACGTGGTCCATTAATCAAAAACCAAATTTTTCCACTGACCAGTAAGCTGAATATGTAAATCAACAATCAAAATACAAATGGTTAAGCAAAGAAAAAGCTATACATGTATCTGCATTTGTGTTAAAATTTTGGTGTTTATTTTCTACAGTTCTTTATGAGATTACAAGTTGGATATGCTGAATTTATAGATGTTTTTGTTGGTATATTTCCATGCTACATTTGAAAGTCTCACACACCAGTGTAGTAATATTATCTGCAGTTTTATGCAAGTTTTCAGTAACTTACATCTTATTTATTTTCATTGTTTGCTTGAATTTGTTTTACCTGTATATAAACAAGAAAAATCAAATTAATTACTGTAAGATGGTATAATTTGGATGTTGCACATTTTGTATAATGTGCATATATGCCTTGTACCATATTATAAATTTAATTATCCAATCTTGGACATTAGAATCGCATTGACCAAATGCTTCCTCGAGTTGCAATAATTCTCAGAAAAAAATGAACAAATTTGAGAGAAGAATCACGATTAAATTATACGAATGTCACTCCTTGGAGTTTTGAAAAGAATCAGGCGATGTCAAAGTTGTTTTCTTTGAAGAAGATTTTGTCTGTTGAAAGTCAGATTGAAAGATACTGATGAGGAAAAAAGCAGTGAAAAAAAAAGAAAAACAAGAGGAGATTGAGTGCAGGTTTTTGTGTGGAAGTGTGTGGGAGAGAATGTGGATGGTGAGTAGTGTGCAATATGTTTGCAAGCAAGAATATGGATTGGTATATGTGTGTGTGCATGTGAAGCATAACACTGGTCAACAAAATTGTACTTTTTAAAAAATAAAAAAAAATTTTTAAAAAAATTAAGGAAAAAAAAAAAAAAAAAAAAAAAAAAATCACATCGGTTTTGTCCAATCAGGTCAAGTTTTCGAGCTATCCCCACATGTTGTTTTTTACGTTTTGTTCACATGTACACATGTGTAGATCCCTTTTGGAAGGTGTTGATGGAATAAAATGACATAGCAGATGAATATTTTGGTTCGAAATGATTATACTGATACGAAGAAATGTTAAAGTCATATAATAATGGGTAATTTTGCTGAAAATGGCTCAGTTTGAAGCCATGAAACCTGAAAATCCTCTAAAAATTCGGATGAGGAACTCATATGGTTATTTTTTCAAAATTAAAGGGTAAGACCAGCCAAAATATTTATTTATGAACAGCAGAACATAAATGTAGTAAAAAAGACCCAAAAAGTTTAAGGAAAATTTGAGAGGTAAAGAGAAAATGCATAATTTATAATAATATAAAAAGTAATGAAAATAATGCCAAAATCACTATACAAATATCCAAATTTGGTGACACTGGTGATAAGATAATGGCTCGTTGACCATTTATCCTTTATCCATGGATGAGAATAAATACCCATAATT
>BQKZ01004191.1:1718-26603 GCA_036244855.1 Temnopleurus reevesii
TCGTTTTGTCAGTACTATATAGCTGACCTATATTTCTCATTTCGAAATAACGCACTCGGTTATGTACGTAGGTCTATACCTACACACACTGTAGCTCCATGCATGCCTAGGATAGAGCTAGCGAAACATTGTATTATACATGGACATTTCACTGTACTTTTAATAACAGGTTAAAACTTAGTTATATTCATATTACCCTCTGCCATTGACAACATAATATACAACATAATTACGTACAATGCATGGGTGCGGATCGCGCACGTGCGGATCGCTGAATAGTAAGTTAGACTCCTTACACCAGAGCACTTCATCAAATACTTTACCGAAAAGGGCTTAACTGTCGTGTAAATAAAATATGCGCATCCCGGACAAGGATACAGTCAAAATTGATCCAAAATGGAAGAAGAAGACAAACAAAAAGAAAGGCGACAGACTACATTGTGAAGAGAATACTAGACAAGAGGGTGAGTACACATTATATTGGAGAGAATGGAATATATCAGGAGCAACAAGGGAGCCAAGTGTTTATCTACCCAATAATATGATACAAAGATTTGATGAAAATTGACATCCAACAGCAACACATGAATATAATCGAAACAGGTTTTAATCAATGTGGTGATAATAAGAACATTATAAACATGTCTGATTCCAACTCAAATACAAAGATATTTTGGAAAGGCAATGCAAGCATACACATCATTTTTTTCCAAATATAAAGGGGTATTCAAAGCCACCCTCACTTTCACTTCACACAAATGCATGGTAACGTTTGAATCTCATACAACGGCCACAATGAAGTTCTTGCATAGTTCCGAGGTCACAAATTCCTTTACAATATAGAATGTTAGGACTACCATAGCTAACCTAAGAAAGATAAGGTATTCGAGGAGAAAACAAAAGAGCTGGGCACCCATGGTATCTGGCAAATGGTGTGAAGTGTATGCAAACTCCAAGATGCTTTGTTAACCGTGGTTTTAACGATTGTGTTCATTTCGTACAGTGTATATTTATTACAACACACGAAGATGAAGTTGTTACATGGTTCAAGGACTATGAATTTCTCTACAATATAGAACGTCGGGACTACCACAATGAAGCTTTAAAAAACGTGTACTGCAGAAGAAAGCAGAAGAACTAAGTGCCAATGGTAAATGACAAATGTTGTGAAGGTGTATGCAAACTCCAAAATGCTCTCTTTAACTGTGTTCAAAATGATCACATTAATTTCAAATTTTCATTGGAAAACAAGAAAATGAAGTGATTGGATGGTTCAATGACTATGAATTCCTCTACAATATAGAACGTTGGGACTACCACAATAAAGCTAAAAAGACTGAGTATACCAGGAGAAAACAGAAGAACAAGGTACTCCTGGTAACTGACAAATGGTGTGAAGTGTATGCAATCTCCAAGAAGCTCTTTTTAACTGTGGGTAAAATGATCACATTCTTTGGCCACAAATTTTGTCTTGATGCTCCCCATTCTAACGAAAAACATTATTTACTAACAACGAAATTTACTAACAACACAGGTCGCTTGCTCAAAAAAGGTCACATAGACACAAGATATATAAATCACTTAGTCAAGAAAAAGGCACAATCAGGATATCCATAAAATGATAACTATTACATCACACAAGAAGCTGGAATTAGGAGAATCTGGAATGTGAAGATATGTGCAAAATGAGAAGTCTGATTGTAGTTTAACTGCCTATTTCTATTTCCTGGTCGATCCCGAGTGGTATTGTGTGAACCATGGGAGTCTTACGATGTCGTCTGCTATCTATCGTATCTCTCCGTGGCGGAGGGACACACACATAAGGCCTCCGTGGAGTGTATTTTGCTCGGCGGATGAAATCAGGGTTAGGAGAGGGCTCTTCGCCATATAATCGTTGACCTGACACTGTGGACCATTGAGATATTGCCTCGATATTGATATATCTGCAATTGACTATTTATGAAAACTGTTATCACTCGTTATGATAAAAGCGTATTGGTATGGAAAGAAAGTGTCAACATACTCTTAGCTATACACCAAATGTAAGATAATGCACAGATTGCACATTTGATTTCCAAATGTACAACCATATGGGCCCTAAAATTAAAACAAAAAGAGATGATTCAAACCAATAACAAGTGAAACGCCGCCTGGCAGTCTCGCCTGCATTGCGCGATTTGTAAATTATAGCAAAATGCTTTTGACATATTTCTATAAAGATGATTCAAGTTTGATGAGAATTGGGCAAGGGATTTTGAAATAAGAGCCAAGGTTAAGTTTTCAGGTTAAGATTTCGGAAATTTGACCTAAGATGACCTTTGACCTCGATCATGACCCGAGAAGTGCTCTGCATTATTTGGGCTACCCAATGGACCTATTGTGCAAGTTTAATGAAAATCGGGCAATGGGTTTTGAAATAACAGCCAAGGTTAAGTTTTCAGGTTAAGATTTCGGAAATTTGACCTAAGATGACCTTTGACCTCGATCATGACCCGAGAAGTGCTCTGCATTATTTGGGCTACCCAATGGACCTATTGTGCAAGTTTAATGAAAATCGGGCAATGGGTTTTGAAATAACAGCCAAGGTTAAGTTTTCAGGTTAAGATTTTGGAAAGTTGACCTCAGATGACCTTTGACCTTGATCATAACCTGAAAATTGCTCTGCATTATTTGGGATACCCAATGGACCTATTGTGCAAGTTTGATAAAAATCGGGCAAGGGGTTTTGAAATGAGTCCAAATGTTAAGTTTTCAGGTTAAGATTTTGGAAATTTGACCTCAGGTGACCTTTGACCTCGATAATGACCTGAAAATTGCTCTGCACTATTTGGGCTACCCAATGGACCTATTGTGCAAGTTTGATGAAAATCGGGCAAGGGGTTTTGAAATGAGAGCCAAGGTTAAGTTTTCAGGTTAAGATTTCGGAAATTTGACCTCAGATAACCTTTGACCTCGATTATGACCTGAAAGTTACTCTGCATCATTTGGGCCGCCCATTGGACCTATTGTGCAAGTTTGATGAAAATCAGGCAAAGGGTTTCGAAATGAGAGCCAACTGAAGGTTAAGTTTTCAGGTTAAGATTTCGGAAATTTGACCTCAGATGACCTTTGACCTCGATTATGACCTGAAAATTGCTCTGCACTATTTGGGCTACCCAATGGACCTATTGTGCAAGTTTGATGAAAATCGGGCAAGGGGTTTTTGATTTATAGCAATTCTAAATTGTTGACGCCGTCGCCTCCGCCGTCGGAAAAAGCGGCGCCTATGTCTCGATTCTGCTACGCAGGCGAGACAAAAATTAAAGCTGAATAATCAAATGTGAAAGGGCTGGGTCGCACTGGTGGGTCATATACATATAGGCTATTTTCTCATTACTCTGTCATTACATTATTTATCAAAAATTATTCAACAGATTCAAGAAAGAATAGTAGGAACTAAGAGAAATTTCAATGTTTCAATAAATTGTAATAAGTTACCAAAATAATAAAAGTTAAATAGTTTGTTTGAAGTCTAATCTAGCCACATATTAGAGACTTGAATCAATGGCTTGACAATCTGTTTTGTAATTCAGTCCCATTTCCATTATAGCTACAGAACGAAATATCAATAAAATTCAGGTGAGGATGTGTATAGGTTATTATTGGTATAATGAGAGAAGTACCAAATATTCAGAAAGTATATTTTACAAGTTGGGCAATATAAAAAATAACATTTTCACAAAATATTTTTTTTTAAATATTTATGCTATTGCAATGTAAACATGGTCCTGTCAGAAATCTACGACTTGCTTTACTTCAGAGACATTTGACGATGAAGACGAGGCAGGAGCTGACGATGATGATAGGGACGAAGATGACGATGATGATGATTTTGAGCCAGCTGATTGTGTTGATGAACTCGCAGATTTGTTTTGGTCAACAGCATCAAGCTGTGAATAAAGACAAAAACACAGAAATAATAACAAACTGGCATTTATAGAGCACATAATCAGGCAAACTGCTATATGCGCTTATAATGAAAAATAATAACAAATTGCACGGTCTGAGGAAGGGGTCTGAACCTAGACATGTGATTTCAGAACTTCATCAATCTTTCAATTTCATCATCCTGTTGAAACTTTTCCATAATAAAATGAATTGCCTAATCAGAGTGGACATCAGGGTGAAATTTGAAATATAAAATGCAACTTTAATCCATCATAAAAACCATATCTTTATCAAGCTGGAATCCAAAATATAATTTCACATAACATTGATGATACAGTAAGAGCAAGATGTATGTGAAAAAAAACAACTGTAAAAAAAATACAGATATCCTGACTCTAAAACATAATACTTAAATTCTATATACCAACACATATATGCATGATTGTTGTGTACGACGCAATATGAAAATCTTTCATTAATATTATTTTGTGAAAATAGTTATTCAGTTCATCTAAAAAGGACATCAGTTTGTAAAGTAATGTAACTTTTGTCACATATTTCACTTACCCGTTGCCTTGCTTTATGTGACTTGCCAATCCCAAGTCTGAGGAGAAAACAGAATTGGATTCTAAAATTAATATTGTGAAGTTTGGTTGACATAGAGAATTATATACAATGTAATATGAATTATCAAGAAATGTGACAATCTAACTTTATACAGGTGATGAGGAAAATTAAAAATGTAATGATTTTCTTAGTTTGACAAAAAAGTTAATCTTTATCCAAACCATGATTTAGCAAAACTTTCGGTCAGTACATGAGCAAAATTGATCAAAAATTTCCTGAATTTATAGCCTTACCCTTCCCCATGTCACTCTCCTATCAGAGTAGAAAATATTTTAACAAAGTATAAATTGAGATATGGTTTCAGCTTACATCTTATAAAGGTTTTTTCAACTGCATCTGAATATTACTTGTTCACAATGATTGAAGGAATGACATACCTACTTTAATTAGTGCTTCCAGATTATAATCAGACTTTGAATATAGACTGACAACAGATTTATACATCCAGTACACATTCTATACATCTTAACTTAAACTCAGCAATAATCAAATACATGTCAAAGTTCTTACTTTGGTAGCCCTTTGTTGAGCCCCTCAAGGAGAGTGCATGCTTTACATATAGCCTGACTTGAGATGTATTCACAGCGCGTACAGGTCCCTTGGGTTGGCATCTTGACGTCTTTCTTGATCGACAGACTCTCACCAGAATGGATGATATCTAAAATAAAATATTTGAAAATCATTGATGGAATTCTTCACGAAATGATATTTCGGGGAAATTTCCTGTGAGGATTTTTGTATGATTTGTCAGTAAAATGATGGCAACTGTTAACTAAATATTGGGTAGATGAACAAAGATTCTCTTTTTAAGCAGCCAAATGCCACAAATTCTAGACCGATATAACCTTTTCTTACCAATAATAGATGCTGAAGCTCGCTTTTTCAGATCTCTGAGGTTAGCTCATGCATATTCTCTCTGTAGGCGTTGGGATGGTAGATTCAATTTGTGGTGAAATTCTCACAAAATAGAAGTATAAAACTTTTAAAGAGATTCTCCTTTTAAACAGCCAAATACCACAAATTCCAGACAAAAATATTTGTCTTACCAATTATAGATGTCGACCTTATCTTCTCTAAATCTTTGAGGTAGGCTCGAGCATAGCCTCTGTATGCATTGGGTGAGTAGATACATTCGGTGGTGAAGTAATCTAACTTCTTAAAGTATGCGTACATGACAATCTCCTTCTCGTAAGTGTATTTGAATGGTTTGCATCGAGGTAGCGCTCCCTCAGCCCCCTGTGTGGACAATGATAATAAATAAGACACAAATTGAAATTTGCTAACAATGGTCATAACTTCTAGAGGGAAGCCCCAATTCTCGCTACTGACAACAGGCGATACCATCAATATCTGACGATACTATCGATATCGTTTGTTTGAGGAAACAATACAATTATCAAAAGTGTAAATCCTAAGTATTGAATAAATTGGTATTACTCTGTTTTGAATCCCTACAGAAACTGGGCTGAAAAGGCCAGGGGCGGTGTCCTGGTAGCTGTTTTATCTCGGTGTCTTATCTTTTGTCTTATCTCCATAAGATAAGACAGTGCTAAGACAGTCTTAAATCGGTATTCTGAAAACTCTTTTTTCTCTGTCTTATCTCTCTTAAGACCCGCCTATCTTATCTCAAACAACCAATCAAAATCAATGTTCCATTCCCCTCTGAAACTCATTGACCAATGACAAGCTTAGCTGAAGCCCCTGCGCAACACAGTTTCAATATGCTGAAAAACTTCGCGTACTGCGCACTAGAAAATTAATTGTCTTAATTATCACGTGTTTGTTTTGAGCACATGTTTTAAAAAATCATCCTGTTTCATCAAGTCGCAGGAAAACAAAATTCATAAAAAATAAAACAAAATAACTTGTTGAGAGTCTGTATTGGTCTTTCATAACCAGACATTTGTTTCTGAACATGATCTATTCCCTAATAACGTTTGATGCAAGAAAAATTGCCGTCATGATGGAGATAAGACAGCTAGAGGTGTCCTAAATCTCTATGGGATTTAAAACGTCAGAAAAGATAAGACACCTTTCAGAATACCAATTTATCTTATCTCTCTTGTGTTGCGCGCTGCATTTTTATGGCGCACATGGGAGATAAGACAAAAGATAAGACAAAAGTTAGAACACCGAGATAAGACAGCTTCCAGAATAGCAATTTAAAGAAAAGATAATATTTTGAGATAAGACACCTACCAGAATACCGCCCCAGAATTCAATTATCTAATTGCACACACATGACAAGGTTTCAGAAGTATTTTGAATCAATTGTTATTTACTTTTGCAACAATAACTTCATGAAGATTACGATTCATCCAGTGATCAAAGAATTAAAGTGAGATTATAAATCTTTGTCTGGAAAGTTGAACTATAGTTTGAAAGGGGTCTGAACCTAGACATGTGATTTCAGAACTTCATCAATCTTTCAATTTCATCATCCTGTTGAAACAAAATAACTTGTTGAGAGTCTGTATTGGTCTTTCATAACCAGACATTTGTTTCTGAACATGATCTATTCCCTAATAACGTTTGATGCAAGAAAAATTGCCGTCATGATGGAGATAAGACAGCTAGAGGTGTCCTAAATCTCTATGGGATTTAAAACGTCAGAAAAGATAAGACACCTTTCAGAATACCAATTTATCTTATCTCTCTTGTGTTGCGCGCTGCATTTTTATGGCGCACATGGGAGATAAGACAAAAGATAAGACAAAAGTTAGAACACCGAGATAAGACAGCTTCCAGAATAGCAATTTAAAGAAAAGATAATATTTTGAGATAAGACACCTACCAGAATACCGCCCCAGAATTCAATTATCTAATTACACACACATGACAAGGTTTCAGAAGTATTTTGAATCAATTGTTATTTACTTTAGCAACAATAACTTCATGAAGATTACGATTCATCCAGTGATCAAAGAATTAAAGTGAGATTATAAATCTTTGTCTGGAAAGTTGAACTATAGTTTGAAAGGGGTCTGAACCTAGACATGTGATTTCAGAACTTCATCAATCTTTCAATTTCATCATCCTGTTGAAACAAAATAACTTGTTGAGAGTCTGTATTGGTCTTTCATAACCAGACATTTGTTTCTGAACATGATCTATTCCCTAATAACGTTTGATGCAAGAAAAATTGCCGTCATGATGGAGATAAGACAGCTAGAGGTGTCCTAAATCTCTATGGGATTTAAAATGTCAGAAAAGATAAGACACCTTTCAGAATACCAATTTATCTTATCTCTCTTGTGTTGCGCGCTGCATTTTTATGGCGCACATGGGAGATAAGACAAAAGATAAGACAAAAGTTAGAACACCGAGATAAGACAGCTTCCAGAATAGCAATTTAAAGAAAAGATAATATTTTGAGATAAGACACCTACCAGAATACCGCCCCAGAATTCAATTATCTAATTGCACACACATGACAAGGTTTCAGAAGTATTTTGAATCAATTGTTATTTACTTTTGCAACAATAACTTCATGAAGATTACGATTCATCCAGTGATCAAAGAATTAAAGTGAGATTATAAATCTTTGTCTGGAAAGTTGAACTATAGTTTGAAAGTATGAGTATGATTCTTAAATTCATACCGTACTTCAAAATTCGGGCCATTTCCAGTAGAAGATTTATAACCTCAATTTCATTTGCAACAATGACTCTAGAAAAATACTTACCGTAATGATATCTGTGCACCTTCTTAGCCTTGCAATATCACCCCTGAGAACTACAGAATGAAAAAGATACACAAATATGGAAATTTGCAAGATAAAAATGATCACAGATATTCAAAATTTGAGATTCAAATGTCAGACTGATTTAAAATCTATGCAGAAATCCAACTTGTAGAGCCATGCCTAATAACTTTTCAAACTAAAAATAGGGATGAATTTTAGCATCATGTTCTTCTGTTGATGGCCAAAGATGAAAATTGCATTTCTAATGGATGCACAATCGTATGTCTGTATTCCACAAAATTAACCAAAGTCAATACATCTTAGGAATGCAAGGAAACTCTTGGATGTATAATATCATTTTCCAATGAGACAACCTCCTAAAATTGTTCAGTTTTTTTTTTAAAAAGGAGAAAATTTTCGAACATATCCTTGGCCAGTCAAAAAGTTGTTTTCTTCTTAACTTTAGTATTATTAAAACACATTTGATACAGAAAATAAGACAAAGAAGAGATTGAAAAGGCAAAGAACACTTTTGCAATATGGAATGGGCTCGAGGATGCTTATGAACTTACTATTCATAAGAACGGTCTCAGCAATGTCATCTGCATTGTGGCCAGTCACTATCTTGTCAGCATTCACCAGTAATGCCCCTCGATCTAAGGCCTGCCTTCTGAACACACCACAGAATGTACCTGATCAAAATCAAATGAAGATAATGTCAATATATCATCGAGAAAAACACATGCAAATTTCATGTACATGTATTGGTGGGTTTAAAATACACCACAGAATGAACCTGTCAATTTCAGATAACTTCAATATATTCTTCCAATATTTTATGAGATAAAGACGCTTCTTCCCTTTTAACTTTAATCTATCTACATGTTGTCTTATGATGGACAAAAATACATAGGTTCTGGATCAAAGATGTGATATCTCGAAGAACTAAACCCTTCAAAAAGAGGTCCAACTAAAATGTAATTGTTAAATTCAGACTTTTATTTATGGATGAGGATGCAGCAATAATATATCACACTATTTTTTCATGCATGGCAGTTGTTTTTATAAAGGCATTTCAGGAGGAAACTTACAATTATTCTTGAGACCTATCTGCTTCACGATTGCATCCATTGTCCATCCATACAGTTCCTGCAGGTAAGAGAGAAAAAAAAGTGTCATGTTGGGATTGGTACAGGAGCAGTGTGGTGCAGTTTGAATGCAAAGAGGTACATGAAGAAATAGTGGAAATCAATCAAGGTAGAAATTGTGTTCAATGAACTATTCCCACGTCAAATATCCAAGATGATCCCAATATTGCACTATACCGTACAAACATGACATAACAACAAGCGGAAGCTATGACTAGAAATGAAGATTCTGTCTACTGGTAAAGTCTCAGTACAAATGAACAGTCCTTTCATCCATCTCAAGAGCTGTACCTCTATTGGGAGGTTTTTGGGGGCAGTTCAATAGAGGAATGGGTGATCAGGGCCGAATTTCATTTGTCAGCATGTTAAACCCCAGTCATGTTGAAGTCCTGAAGCAACACTATTCAACATGACTCTTTGTCCAGTTGAGTAGGCCTACTGAGTAAACTCACAAACTGCCACTGAAAGAAGAGGGACATAAAACCCATATCACAAAGGACCATCTGGGCTAAGAATTGTGTTGAATGTGTGACTGGGGCTTTATTGTCAAAGCCGGGTAATTCAGAGTTAAAGGGACATGTCAAGAGAAGTGCATTTACCTGAGTACATTCGGAATTAGATGATGTAAACACATCAGTAAACAAATGAAACAAAGAGGCTCTCACTCATAAAGCCCCAGTCACATAGGAGCACTGACTGAACATGATTCAACCCAACCCATTGTTCAGGGGCAGTTCACTGTTAACCAAACAAAGAGTTGTGTTATATTATGTTCAGTCAGGGCTTATATGTGACTGGAGTCTAAGCAGGAATGAATAGGTTGTTTAGTTTGGGAGTTTATTGATGATTCTTTATAAAAGAACAAAGGAATATCCAAATGCATTGTAATTTGGATAGATTACCAGAAGGTAAAGTACATCTAATTTATGAAAATCATGGAAAAAATTAAAAAGAAATCATGGGTAAGGCCTGCCCCCCCCCCAACATAAACCCTAAGTTTATGTAAAGACAACAGAGCACTCGCAGCTATCATGGGAATCAAATCAACTGCATAGTTACCATGTGATTTTTATTTTCATTCAGACCTAACCTGGCCTATTGATTAGGTATTTTTTTTAGAGGATGAACATAACAGAAGAGTCTACCCCAACATAATACTTTTTAATAGGCGCAAAAAAAAACAATAAGCAGAACAAAAAAAGTTTGAAGAAAATCGGATAAGTGAAAAAAAGTAATGAATGTTTAATGATTTAAGCAAAATGGGTAAATCAGTTAAAATGTACACACATGTTGCAAATTGGATGACATAATGGATGCACTGCTTGATAACCGCCATTTTGTTTATATTCATGGTGCAAAATTGATCACTTCTACAAAAGAATTAAAAGATTGTATTAATGTAAACATGCAAATGGAGGATCTAATATCTATCATCAAGATATACATGTATGATTAAAGTTTCAAGGAAATCACTATAAAGAGAATGGCTCTTACCTCATAAGAAACAATTTTCAAGGGCAAATCATATTGCTGCTGGTTCCTTTTGACTGTCTGAAGAAAATGACAGAGAGAACAAGGTTGAATTATCATATGTCTCTTAATTTCCAAGCAATCAAAATCATCTTGCATTAATGCATTACCTCAATCTCATCAAATCATGCCTTATTTTAAGAAATATAATATTACCCTAATTTTCAAAACTTTTTTGGGCAGCACACCAGAGGTTGACCCAATTGTTTTGTTTTATTCTATGGACATACAGTGTTCATTTGAGTGGATAATAAAGTTTGTTCAAGTAGACAGGAGGACCAAAAATTATAATATAAAAAATTGTCAATTTTCCAGGATTTGGTACCCCAAATCGAGGGTACCAGATAAAGCACATGATCTCTGAAGGTTTGTCACTTTTAACAAGTCATCAGTGTAGCCCTTGGTGCCCTCATTCACTGAAAGTAGCAAAAGAATACCCTCGCTGTGAGCAGAAGGGAAATAGAATTTGGACAAAGTGAACAACTTCATTCAGGCTTCCACTAAATAGCTGGATACACACAAAAGAAAGCAANTAGAAGGATTTTATCACAACTAGGACTCCAAGATATTACACTGAATTACATTGTACTTATTATTTGTTTTGTTCATTCTGATCTATTTTGTAGATGTCTAAATGATCATGTAAAAGCGAATGCCAATACAGGTGTGAATGTATGATCCGAATGATGGACTGTAAAAGGCTTTATTTTCATGAATTTTGTGACCATGAATTCACTGTAACTTTCACTCATTAAAATGCACAATAATCCTTCAAAACATGGAAATAACATCACGCTAATACAGTATGTGAAAAAGTCTGAATCTTAATGGATTGGCAAGAATTTATGTACACGAAAATTTGGGTTTTACTGTATTTCATATCTGGTTTATTTTACCTTTCTATTTTCTTTGTGATTACAGTTATCCCTGAAAAAAAAAATTTTCTCTGAAATTATTTGAATGGAATAAGTACAATCCCAACAAATATATGTCTGGATAATAGAACAAACTGATGAGGAAAGATCCAGATTTGCTGGATAAGATTAGAGTGATCTAACTGTACCTACCTTTTCCTCCCGAGGCCCCTACAGCTACCCGCTCTCCCCTGGTGAACAGCTTGCCAGTGATGATGGTGTGGTGGATCTCCCTCTCAAACGCTGCATAGAAGCATTCCTTACACAAGGCATCTCCCTGTAAATATGATACAAATAATGCAAAGCAATTGATATGGTGGATCTCTCTCTCAAATGCTGCAAGGAATTACTCTTAAACATAGAATCCCCTGCAAGAATGATGCAAATATTGAGTAGAAATGACTATGGTCTATCGAAATTGAATGCACACATAGCATTCCTTAAACAAGGCATCTCCCTGCAAGAATGATAAAATGCATAGAAATGAATCCAGTGAATCTCTTCATAAAATGGCATCAAAACAGTATTTCTCACACAAGGCATCTCCCTGCAAGATTATACAGGTTACAGATCCGTCGCAAGAATGATGCAAATATTGCATAGAATCAAGGAAGGTGAATTTTTAATTATTCAAACACTACAAATCTTCAACATTCCTTACAAAAGATATCTCCCTATTAAAGAAGGATAAAACAATGCATGGAAATGAGTTTCAATGTTTATCTCTCTTTAAGGCTCAGTTGCAGATTTGCTTTATTATCGAACATATGTCCAACGTAATTTGAATTAATTTCATGGTCCCACTGCCCACAAGTACATACAGGAAATGCTTGGTTGACACTAACAAGTGCATGCATCAAACAAAAACCAAACAAATATAGCATTAGCTAAGCATCAGCCCTGGGTATTTCTGCAGATAGGGAGCGTCAATAGAATTTCATTTACTTTGGACATATGTTGACTCAAATGTGTGAGTGTGGTCCTTTTATACATGCAATATATATTTCAGGTACCTGAAAAAGATGGTTCAAATGATTGATCATGAGGAAGGTTTGGCAATTAACTGAAATCAGATCAGCATTGGTCTGAGCATTAAAACATACCGTAGGAGAGAAGGGGAATAAAAAGTGATAACAAGCAAGAACAAACCACAGTACGAGTGAGGGGGAAAAGATATAAAAGAGAAAGAGATTAAAAAAAAAGAGAGAGAGAGAACAAGTGAGATAATGAACAGAGAGAGTGGATGAAAAAAAGAGTGAGTTATAATGAAAGAGAGTGAAAAAGGAGATATAAAGAGTATTAAAGAAAAATAGAGGAAGAGGGGAGAAAGATAACAAAATGCATCCATTCTTCTACTTCTCTTTTTGCTTGCTTGAATTAAGGAGTGAGTAAAAATTGACAATTGCAAAGAAATGAGAGAATAATAACCATAATTAGGAGAGGAAATAGAATAAAGACTCAAATAAAGCATCAGTGCTGATGGGCCATCGGGCGTGCTCGGAATACTGTTTACACTACAACTACTTCTGACTCAATCGCTCAAATCTAGACGCCGTATGCCAACGTTCCTTTCCTTTCAGTCGAACAATAGACCCAGCAATCGTTGCTGGCGGCTCTGGAAATGGAGGGAATAGCAAATTGACTAATTTGGTGTTTTCATTAAATTGTTTGGTGCTCTATTTGTTTCTCTTTCCCCCCTCTTTGGCTCACGGGGTGAGTGATTGAAGCTTTTCCCCTCTCAGCTTGTAACATTTGATCCGCGCTTGTCAGGTAGCGTAACAGACCCTTGCGGCTGTGTTTGTCTGTTATGTAGTCGATCAATTTCTTGGGGACCGAGGACTCCAAAAATTTGTTTCTCAGACATATTCTTTTCCTTTAAATTCTACATATACTTGAGTCCTTCATGCTAGTAGATGGGGATCACAGACTGTAGTACAGGACAAACTGGGACACAAGGGGATGAACGACAAAATTTAGACCCCTAAAAAATTGTTTAATATGCAGAGTAACACTTTTAATTCGGGCCATTCTAATCTAATCAACAAATATAAATAAGACGAAAAGGTGAAAGCAAAATGTAAGCATACAAACAGGCCCACAAGATTCTTTTTCCCATTTACCCAAGATGCATTCCTGTTCATCTCTTTTTAAATGTACGATCAAAAATAAATCTTTAATTTTTTCCGATGGGGAGTGCCAACCGTCAACTGTGAAATTCATCTCTAGGATTTGAAAAATGTCTTCAAGCTAGAAACCATTTCAAGTCCACAGACCAGCTAACAACTTTAGGTGACGGGAAACCAAATTGTGATTGTTCTGTGCTATTTCTCACTGATCAACCATGACAATGAAAATAGTTTTTAATTTAGAAGAGACACACTCTCCATCCTCCTCCACTCGTACACCCTTTGGTCCCTGACGGGTGTTGACGTTACCCCACCCATATGGATGCATCACTCTACCGGTGGCACAACCTGCCCCCAATCTGGTGCTCCATTCATACTCAAAACACCCCTTTCACATCAAGGCATACTTCACTAGAATGAATATATTGCTATTGTCTGCTTTACAATAACAGATAATTAATTTACTAAAATAAAAGATTGGAATACATACACCTGTATGGTGTTTTCAAGCATACTGAAGTTGCCCTTACAATAGTTCTAGATATAAAAATTGCTTTGAAATATTGGAAACTAAGGCAATACAGTGTATTATAGTTTTTAGAGCAAGTTTGATGACAGCCTCACTCCACTGCACACCCACCCCCACCCTCCAGAAAAAAATAGAAAAGGAGGGAGGAAAAGATTTATTATTCTTATAAAATTGTGGGCTGTAAAAATCAAGGTTCAATAAAAGGTAAAGCTCTAAGCTCACAAAAAGAACTCCAACAAATCTCCTATTCGAGAAAAAAAAATTGATCTCTTTATTCAGAGCAAACATTATCTATATGTATAGATACATGTATTAATTTCCACACACAAAATCTTCAATTTTAATAGTTTATTAACCTTTTACCACACATTGCAGACAGGCATAAGGTAATGAAAATTCTAAGAAAAAATAGCGAAGAATGCCTCAAAAGATTATCTTTAAAATGTGAACAGACCCAGGTACACAAATAAATGCATCATGTCTTCCAAGACCTCTAGGATATACGACCCGTGCGCCGCCTGCCAGAAATCTGGTGGCCTCACTCGATACCCATACAAAGGTAGTTAGGAATAAAAGCCTCCTTAGTTTAGGAGTAGCAATCTCCGCCAACTCTCGTCAGAAAGACGTGTAGGAAAAAAAAGAGAATTCCGTACCCGCCACAGGCGACCATTAAAGTTTCAAAAAACATTTCCTATTTCCATCACAGATGAAAGGTTTCAGTGAATACAATGTAGAAGCATATGTCCCTAATGTTGATCACTTACACATCACATTTCTATATTTTATATATTTGGGAGTGAGGGAAGTGAGGAGAGGGATAATAGGAGGGGGAGATGGAGAGAGGAGAAAGGGGGTGTAGCTCTAAATGGTTGGGAGAGGTGCAAAAGAGGAAATGGAAGGAGGAGAGAAGAGTTTGTAGGAGTGGAGAAAGGAAGGAGAGGAAAGAAGGAGAAGAAAGGAATGGTGGCATGAGGCTACAAGAGGAGGAGTAGATGCAGGAGAGTGGATCTCAAGAAAAAAAAGGAATATTGGGGAGCTAGACAATGTATGGGTAAAGGAACGACAGCAGAGCAGAGAGAATGGATGGTCACAATTTCCTGGTTAAGGGGAAGACAGGGGAGAAGACAGAATGAATGTTATAAGGGGTAGAGAAGAGGATAAAATGGTGGATGATTAAGCAGAAGACAGGGGAGCGGAGAGAATGGAGAATTAAAGAATAGGAAAGAAAATAGTATAGGATGGAGTAAAATGAGGTAATAGAGGGGGCAGGGGGTAAAGAGGGTGGAGCAGGGGTAAAGGAACAAGGTACATGTACTGTAAAGCAAGGGGAAGTGTATAAAGGTTAATTTTAGAAATGAAACAACAAACACATTTTACGTAGATGGAGAAACCAAAAATTTATAGAATAAGATGGAGAGAGCCAAGAACTGCAAATGAAGTTTCAAGAAATTTAGACTTCCAATATGCCACTATTAAAGGGAGGGGGAAAATATTTTTAAAGCATACATGATTGACAAGCCGAGGAAGACGAAACCAGCAGACAGCTACTCAATCAGATTCCAAAAGAGAATTAATCAAACTGAAGCATATCCTTCTGCTACCGGTATTGACTGCAGTCGTAAACAAATCAGGCCCATATGCTGACACACTGTCAAGGCATGGTCAATGGCGCATGTACAAAGCAAGTCAACATCACAGGTTTGGGCTGTTGGAACACCCCTCACCCATCTCAAAGTACCACCCTCCGATGGACTGATTTAGTTTTCTAGAGCTTTTCTGAATCTTTAATTTGTCTTAATTTCTAGTCTTCATAAATTTCTACCCCTTTTAATCCTTCATTTACTCCTCCCTTTCCTTCCGAAATGAAATATGTTCCCAAACTAAAAATGAATGATAAAAAGGGATCGACCATTTTAAAAAAAAAAAAACATCATTGGAGGACATCCGAACACTTTGCCTAACATCCTTCTCCACTTTCCCTCTTTCACTCTCATAATCACTTTATCTTCTTCCTCTGAATTGTTATTGTCATCCTAAAATTTGTTACCCCCTGTCATCACCTTGACTCCACCAGATCTTTTATTTCTCATATTTCTCATATATCTCTCTATCTCTCTTTCTATCTCTCTCTCTCTCTCTCTCTCTCTCTTTCTTTTCTTCCAATTCCATGAAGCAACGGAGTAGTTCACAGAAAACACTATGAACGCAACTGACAAGCAATATAAATATTGATAGAATGTTCCCACAGCACATTATACCAAAACCGGAGCTTCATGAAATGGATGATTCCTATTAGAATTTTCTCAAGATTTCTCTGTATTTGAACAAAGAACATGATTTGTATTTTTAAAAATCCAGACTACATATCCGAAATGTAATATGCTTCGCAGCAAACACACATACTTCATAGGTACCATTTGCTTTTAGAAAAGAAAGGAATTGCTACCTGTACAGCATACAAGTAGGCAAAATAAATACATAAACTGTATGACCTTGTATAATCAACGAAAATACTCATTGTAGCGACAACAAAAAATTGTACAGCAATAAATTCTGAGGCTATGAATTATAAACCATGAGTATAAAGGTGGGGGAACTGTATTACATCTACAGCAACATATGCATCTCCCAACCTTCNGCAGTCGTAAACAAATCAGGCCCATATGCTGACACACTGTCAAGACACGGTCAATGAAGCATGTACGAAGCAAGACAACAGATCACAGGTTTGGGCTCTTCGAATACCCCTCACCCATCCCAAAGTACCCTCCGCCAATGGGCCGATTTTGTTTGCCTTTTTCTTAATAACTGTATTTTTAATTTTTTTTAATTTCTAGTTTTGATAAATTTCAACCCTTTTTAATCCCTCATCCTTTCTTCTCTTTCCTCCCCTCCCTGACCTCCCTGTCTTATTTTCATCATCATCACTCTTTCTGCTTTCCATTTTCTCCCAACCCTCCACCCCCTAATTTTTTTACAACACATTAAAGCCAAGAAAAAGAGAAAATTATTTGAATACCTTCAACTGTTGACCATATGAAATCAAATTTCCATTCAAATTTGACATTCCTAGTAAAATCGTAGAAAATGTGGGAAATAATACACGTCTTCTCTCGTGACCTATTCAGATGCGTAAAATACATCTAAATTTTATACTATTATTACCCGGCCATAGGAATAGCTGCAAAGTGGGTGCTTTTTGCATTTAAAGAAATGAATACAACCGGAAAAGGCATGGCTTTTTAAATATGTTCCCAAACTAAATATAAATAATAACAAAAAATGTTTTTGACGAACCAAAGCTGTTCTTTCAAAAAACAGCATTGGAGGACATCAAAACAATTTTCTGATGCCCAACATTCTTCTCTACATTGCTCTTTCCTTCTTTCTCTCTCTTCTTCCTATGAATTTTATCATTATCCTAAATTCGCTACCCCTATCACCCCTCGACCCCCACATCTCTCATCTCTCTTTCTCTTTCTCTCCTTCCAATTACATGTAGCAATGGGGTAGTGCACGGCAAAAACTTTAAACGCACCTGACAAGTAAAATAAATATTGATAGATTGTTCCCATAGCACGTTAATTTTTCTTATACAGAAACTAGGGCTACATGTCGCATGATTCTTATAGAATCTTCACATCATTTCTCTGAATTTGAATAGGGAATACGACTTGGAATTTAAAAAAATTTAAACTACATATATCTGAAATGTAATATGCTATGCAGCAAGCAGACAAAGGAACTTTTGTACAGCATACAGGTAGGTAAAATAGATACATAAACTGTATGACCTTGTAATAATCAATGAATATACTTGTTGTAGCAACAACAAAAAATTGTACTAACAATAAATTCTGAGGCTATGAGTTGTATACATGTAAACCATGAGTATAAAGGTGGGGAACTGCATTACATCTACAGCAACATATGCATCTCCCAACCTTGATTGAGGGCTCGAATCTAAATGTTAGTTTGAGAACCACTTGAATCTTCAATTAGTATACTTGTGGGAACGCATCCATGAATCAGAAATGCAATTGATAAAGGGGAGGTGCAGCCTTCCATCAAGAAGCTCCTTGTGTTGGAAGCTCCTTGCTTCCATCATCTGTCTTCCTGCTGCTAACAACCAACGAATTGTCATTTAAGTCCCGCCGAATTTGCCCATAATTATTTGCTCGCGGGCAGTAGCCGGTCTGCGCCTGTACACATCGGCCAGCTGTCGGGCTATTGGAACATTGTGTCAGCCCTTTCAGGCGGCGTGTGCCGATGTTTACGCACGCAAGACAAGCAGTATGCCGTGACCGTGTGTGCAAACGTTGGATCATCTCTGGCCTAGAGAGCTACTTTGCTGGTGTCCGCTACTTTCTTGAGCTTTTGAAAGGGCTTGTTTCCTCCCTAGAGACCTTGTATCTCATATTATATTGTATGACAAGAAGGTTTTTGTGTACTTAATACTAATAGATAGTTAATATGCAATATAAATGTAAATGTTCAAGAGGTCTCTATATTGGGTGTGAAGGAGAGCGAATGAATATAGTTGGTCATGAAATTCAGGTTTTTATTCAAATCTGCTAAATCTAAACAATACTGATTTATTTTTTCTTTAAAAATATATTGCCTTATCTCGTTTTTTCCATTTTTGAAAATATAATAAATCATTTTATCTTTATAGATCTTTCTATCTAGATCTACATGTATTCATTTTTCAGTCTTTCACTAAATATATTTACTGTCCGATTAATTTCAAACTTTTTTACCTGTCCATCTGATTTTTCTGCTTCCATTCAAAGCAAGATTTTTTTCTGACCCAGACAAATTCTTCAACATTTTCCATACCCTGGCAGCCCTTTCAAATCAACTGAGTTGATTTCTCTCTGTTTGCAAGTATCTAGATATTTTGCTTTGTTTAAATTGTATTTGTTATTTGAATACTCTGCTTTCTATTTCTATCAAATGTCCAATAAATAATAATAGATACATAATGAATCACATCATTCAAATTTCTCTTCCAATCAGTTTTGTATATAAATATGACAATTTTTTTACAATCAGTGGTATAACAAGCAGTGTTGACACTACAGTGTAATTGATGGGTAACTTTCTTGTACAATGACAGATGTGCACAATTTTTTTTGAAGAAGCTCCCTATTAAGTCAGTGGTCTATTTTATATGAATATAAAATACAAAAAAATAGGAATAATCTCAATGTGTCAGAAATGTACGTCCAATATTATTTTTTTTTCATGATTCAATCAACATTTAACGAAAGAAAAGACAAAATTTTACAAGCAAAGTATAAAATTCAATCAACTACAATTATAAAGCATAAATGAAAAGAGAGAAAGATGAAAATATACGTCCAACATTATGGGATTTCCAACAAGTAAGTTATCAATGATGCATGATCTTTTAATTTGCATATTTGAAAAATAATTGTGTTGACAACATATCCAATTTCGAAGAAAAAATCCTTGAAAAATAAAAAAAAAATCCTTGAAAAATAACAAAAATTGTACAGCATATATCATTAAATTTGGTCCATTTTGAGGATTCCCATTAACTTATGTACAATTAATTTACACTGCACTAAATTGGTTTGAAGGTTGCAAATGGTGTTGACCTTCAAAGGAAATTAATACAGACATGTACAACAGATCAGAAATATTTTTTGGCCGTGTTCATGAAATTGGACCAACTTATGACATGCGACCATATTAAAGCATATAATCATAGCAATTAAGATATTGATTACATGGACAAACAACACACACACACTATATCATTAAAGGGGAACTTCACCCAGACATTGATGTGCGCTCAGTGGATGAAGAAAAATTCAATGGTCAATCTGTGAAAATTTGAACAAAAATCTGACAATCCATTCAAAAGTTATGAATTTTCAAAGTTTGTATGTAAAACCCTCATGGGCTCCTCAAATTGGCAACGTCCTGGCAAAAAATGGCTGCCAACCTGGAAAACTCTCCATTCACTTTGTACAAAGAATTTCACATTTTCTTCTTTTTCTGGAAAGTAGACAAAATTGCGTTTTTTTCTCTTCAAGTATGATGTGGACATTTTGATTTTGCATGCATTTCGGAAGGATTTTTTTTTCATTCATTGTCTACATGTACTTTTCTAGAAAAAGAGGAAAATGTGAGATTCTGTGTACAAAGTGAATGGAGAGTTCTCCGTGTTGGCAGCCATTTTGTGCCTGTATGTTGCCAATTCAAGGAGCCCATGAGGGATTTAAATCAAAACTTTGAAAATTCATAACTTTGAATGGATTTTTGGATTTTACTCAGATTTTCACAGTTTGATCATTGCATTTTTCTTCATCCAGTTAGAGTGCATCAATGTCTGGGTAGGGTTCACCTTTAAAGAAATAATTCAAATTTCAAAAGTATTTGTAATTATGTTTTAGTGTGATAATCATCAGAAATCAGAATAATGGATTTGGAAGAAGGGTAATAATTAAAATACACCACCTTTCCAACCCTATAAAGTATAAAGAGCAAAGTCAATCTCTCAAATTTTTGTTTGTTTGAATGCTGTCCTATACAACAATGAGGAGTTCACATCTCACAGATAATATGTTTGGAACAAAAGAAAGTTCTTAGAAGCCTTCCCTTGTTCTTGGGTGTTGAGGCCTTGAGGGGTGGACTACAAAAAAAAACTACTTCTGCAAACATTGCCAGATCAGGTTTATCTTTCATGAATATAATACACAGGGTTCAATAGCCATAGGCTTATGTGTTATGGACTAATTCTACTTTCATGTTTTTTCATTAGAGTATTTGAAACTGTTTAAAGTAGGCAACATTTTAAAAGAAGATTCAAATTGGTTCCAAACAGTAATTCCAGATATCAATGGACTATGTTTGTATACTGTGTCTAAAATCGTGGTACACACAATTCCACTATTTTTAATTGTAATTGTAAAATTGGTAATGGCTATGAATTTAGTCAACAAACATAAAAAAGACAGAAAAATCTAGAACTCAAATATATCAATTGATATATACCCCAAGTTTAATTTGAATTGCCACAAAATTGAGGGGGGAGGGAGTTCTGAATGACGATTTTACACTATACATTACAACTCAAGGTGTCCATTAGCTCTACAGTGTATGTGTAAATCAAACCAGTAACAGACCATCTGATTTTGCTCAACTTTTTCAGTTATATCATCATTCTTTTCTTCATGCACTGGTAGCACATTAAAGCCTGGGGTTAATTACCCTTTAACATGAAAATCTTTTAAAAGGACCTCTTAAAATTTGACCAAAAATCATGTGTTATGACGAATGCCGTACAGTAATTTATGAAAACAATCGTTCAATCAGTATATGAAATATTAATAACTCTCTAATTTCTTGTTGGGTTTACTTTTTTTTATCTGTTCGGCTGATTATTTCTGCTTTTTATTCAAGCAAGATTTTTTTTCTGAGTGCAGCTACATGTAGATGAACAAACTGTAAAAATTTGAGCAAAATCGGACAACCCGTTCAAAAGTTAGGAATTTTCAAAGTCACAGAGATATGGTGATCACTACTGCTGATGGGGATCCGTGCGATCGGCAAATTTGATGGAATCTATGATGGCCTATAATATCATGTTGGACAACTCCTTATTCACTCATGTCTCTACGAAAACGAGTTCTAGCTCTGCCTCTATATGGAGGGAGGTCACACGTCTGCACACCTAAACTTTCAGCTTGAAAAATGCATAAAGCAATGAATATCCAATTCAATTTTGATCTGATATTATCACAAATATATCCTAAAGATTATGTGTGAGAAATATCTCAGCAAAATCTGACCAGGAACAATGTAATTTTAGATGAAATATACGCCCCTCTCATTTTTGCCGTTCAAAATATTTGGATCCATTCACTTTACATGCGGTTGGATATTTTCAGGAAAACATCTTGATTTCACCGAGCGCACAAGTTACATCTCGTATGTCACTGAGGTGCAGATGAGGGACCTGGCGCAGAGGAGGAAGCCCCTACCATACACAAAATTTCACATTTTCGCCTCTTTAGTCTTTAATAATCTAAATTCAAAGGTCAAATTGTTCCAATTCTAAATGAATTTCTACAAAACTGCCTACTGATGAACCAAAATGACACTTATAAGCAGTATTATTTCCTAAACAAGGAATCAAAGACAAAGTCACTTGACGTGGCTACCTTTAAACTAAAGTTTAATTACGGTTTTCGTTTTCGGGACTTCCTTCGCAAATGTTAAAAATTTTTACATGGCATGCACAAGCCAGCTGGTGCATGGTGTATGGCCCTTAATCTGCAGGTTTTTCATCATAATCAGTTAAAGACAAAATTGATGTAATAAGTATAATACAATTAAAGGAGAACTACACTCAGACATCAAATTGCTATCATTAAATGAATAAAAATAAGATGAACAAACTGTGAAAATTTGAGCAAAATCGGACAATCCATAAAAAATTATGAATTTTCAAAAAAAACTTTTTGATTTACACCCCTCATGGGCTCCTTAAATTGGCAAACGTACAAGCAAAAAATCGCTGCCAACATGGAGAACTCTCCATTCGCTTTGTACTAAAATTTCACATTTTCCTCTTTTTCCAGAAAAGTAGACAAAATGTTGTTTCTTCGGTGAAATATATTATAGCCACATCAATTCTGCAAGCATTCCAGAAAGAACGGTGTTGATTCTTCATTTGAAATATGATATTGATCCATTTTCAATAAATTTATATACAAAGTGAATGAGGAGTTCTCCATGAGTCCATGTTTACATCACAGATTATGCTAATTAGCTATACGCGTGCCAATTCAAGGATGCCCAGAATCAATAGGTGGAAATAATAACTTTGAAAATGTATAACTTTTGAACGGATTATCCGATTTCGCTAAAATTTTCACAGTTTGTTCATCTGATTTTTCTTCATTTACTGACCGTACATTATTGTCTGGGTGTAATTCCCCTTTAATATTTTAGGCCACCAAATTTGTAATTTGTTGACCACTTTTAGTTGCACAATATCAGACACAAATTACAGTACATGGGACTGGAAAGAATTTTTTTCTTCAATTTATTACGTGGAGAAGAACACAAACAATTCAATAAATCGAAGGATATATTGAACAAAAAACATCACATTTGTTTATATCTAAATAGACTCACGGTTTTAGGTCTTTTCAATATGGCTGAGCCATCGCATTTTCGGCAAAGGACGGGCATGGTCGCAGAAATCAGCTGATGCAACACAACAACACNAATAGGAAATATAAACATATGTATATTAGAAAATAAAGTTGAGACAGCATGGAAAAGAAGAAGGAGAAGAAGAAGAAGAAGAAGAAGAGGAAGAAGAAGAAGAAGAAGAAGAAGAAGAAGAAGAAGAAGAGGAAGAAGAAGAAGAGGAAGAAGAAGAAGGAGAAGAAGAAGAGGAAGAAGAAGAAGAAAATAATAAAAGATCATGCAAATGTGATTAGATTGCACGTGTGCGCGCCATAGCAAAGCTCCAATTATTTTTAAAGGGGGGGGGGGGGGGGGTGGGGGGTAAAATGTTCTTCCAAAAATTCCTTATTGGCAAAATTATGGATAAATTAGTAACAAAATAATAACATACTTGTATCCGGGGGTAGTCCATGCGCTTTACCCATATTAATTGCCAAGATTCCATGTTGCAAAAATTAGTATCAACATAAACATATAAAATCCAAGGCTTGCCGAAAGAAGGATAACAAACTAATTTGTTTGGATACCCAATTCTCGTCAGAGATGACACACTAGAAAACGGACCATCACAATTTTTCCACCCCTATGATTGACATCATATTCCTTCCAACTTCCTATAATGGGGCAGCGCTAGCTGTTGGTCATATAGGCCTAATAATTGATAAAGATGGAGGTTTGTATTGTTTTCAATATAATTCAGTGCTAATATTTATTCTAAAAAAGCAAGTTCGTAAAGTTCGTAAAGGCCTAATTATATTTTGTCCCTCCATATTGCCAAATAACACGATATTAAGACAAACATATATATAACTCCTATAACTTATGAACACTAGTAACTGTGATCTATTCCGTTGCTCGCCAATATAGTTTGCCGACATTGGCTGATAATATAATCTTGGACTTATCAAATTTCTCTATCAATTACATCGGAGCTATGGATATCTCAAACATCAACCTGCAAGAAGTAAGGTATAGATTTCCAATTGATGAACCATTCAAAGAGAAGCAAAAAACTTCCTCTTGGTTATTCATATGCTCACACATATTTTTGTTGCTGTTGTTTATGTTTATGTTTATGTTTTATGTTTCCTTGTCTATTTTTTTTGTTATGTTTTTGAATGATAATAATCCTTTGTCTTGGATTGAAAAATCAGTAAACTAAATTGAA